>PVIJ01009571.1:0-66044 GCA_004024925.1 Scalopus aquaticus | reverse complement strand
GAGGCCCAACCCCCACGATCACTGCAACCCCACCCGGAGGCGAAGCCTGCAGCTGTGTCCAGGCCTGCAGCTGGACCAGAGCGCAGGAGCCTCCCTGGCCCCCTCAGAGCACCAGCCTTGCCCACCCCTCCACCATGACTCAGTGCTTCAAAGGGGAACCCTGCTCCTGCTGGGGGCGGGGAGGGGGGACTGCTTTGTGGCTCTCCCCAGGCCTCACCTTACTGACTCAAGTAAATAGGCCTGCTTACTAAGACCAGAGCGCTTGAGAACCTGGCTCCGCCAAGCGAGTGGACCCCCTTTGGAAGGGTCACAGGGGAAGGGAAAAGGGGTAACAGGGTCCAAAGTCATCCGTGAAGATTGGCAGGGAGCCCGAGCAAGGCAAAGAGCAGAGTTGAGGGAAAGACAGGCCCTGTGCTCAGGAAGCAGAAGAGCGAGCGGAGCAGGCCCCTGAGCATTGCAGGGAGACACCGCCCAATGTGAAGAAAAGCTAACCAAGAGGGGGAGGCTGGACGGACCACTTCGGAAACAGCCAGTTCCCCTTCCCACAGAGGTAGGAGGAACCATTTGCTGGAGGTTTCAGAACCAAAATACAGGCATTGCATCTTGACGGTTCTTTGCAACTCTGACACTTTCTCATCATCTTCACTTCTCGGCTCTTCAGTCTCACCTGGGGTCCTAGAGGCGAGCTGGCAATGTCCCTCTCTAACAGGTGTGCCTCTCGGGCTGGGTCAGGGACTTCGGGCACAGCTGCAAGTAGCTCCAAACATCTCATTCCAGCCTGTACAGGCAGTCTCCACCCAAGGAGCTCAGGGAGGCGCCCGCCCCCAGAGGCCCTCCCCACTCTTCACGCGCTCACATCTAGGCATGTGGGGGCCTGCACCCAGACTTCTGTGCGAACACACCCTCTCCCCTTTGCAGGCTTCATGGCGGAAAGAGGCTCCAAAAATGCACAAGCCAGGAGGCGACGCCTGCTCTCCCTTTAGCGCAGATGCGCCCCAGATCCCAGTTGTGCTCCCCCTCAAGCAAGTGCTCGCAGCTGGGAGTCTCTGATCTGAACTCAGAAGGTGCCCCAGGTCACATGAATAAATGGGGGAGTAAACACAAGATACTGTTGAGTGACGCTACTCGAGTTTCTTCTCCTACAATTATGATTTTTAAGAGCAGCAAGAGTCGCTTCCGAGCGCTGCCGATGAACAGGGACAGAAGGAAGTCAGCGCCCAGCCTTCAAAACACGATGTCTAATTCTGCAACACCAGCCTCTCCACTGAGACGGGACAGGCCCTGTTATGTGGGGGCCCTTTTTACTAAGACATGCCAAGACCATGCCAGACAGCACTGAACTAGCTCGCAGCTGTTCGAAGCCCACATCACGGTCCTATGAAACTGGTCCTGTTCTTGAACCCTCAAGAGATCCTTAACCCTCAATATGACGTTTAACTGTAGGGTCAAGAGAGGAAATAGGTTACTGGTTCGCTCATTCTCCTCATTCCATGCAAACTTCAGGTTTTGATACCGCCTGTGAATCTCTCATATTATCAAGAGCATCTTAGGACCAGAGATGGGCCTCCTCTCCTGAATGGCCGATCCAATCTGTATTTCATTCTCGACATAATGTACTTCCCATGGAATCTTGATTCATCATGCCGACCCTCTTGAGCACCATATAACACAAAAACTAGGAAAGCAGTTCAATCTCCATGCCTCCCTCTCCTCGGCCCTTCAGTCAAGAACGGGTACACTGACTATAACAAGGAGAAAGGATCCCTCTGTTAGCCCACTTATGAAGAACAAATAGTGCCATTGAAGGCCCAGTTTCACACAAGACTGTGCTAAGTGGCTCTCACAACAAAGATGCTCAACATTCTCACTCTGGAGAGATCCAACCTCCCCCACCCCCCAAAGCCCCACCCATCACCATTCTTCCCTGGTCTGCCTGTACATCTAAGCCAGGAAACAAAAACAAAAAAAAGAAAGAAAGCCGGGAAAACCATCACACAACAATGAACGTGCAGAGTATGTGATGTGATTTCAGCACACAAGGAGAACATTTTAAATGACAGCGGCGTTTTGTCTTTTCAAACACAGTGATACACACAAAAAAAAGTGTTTTACTAGGCTGATGTCTCAGAATTTGGCTTTCCACCCTTGGCAGTCTTTTTCTCTTGACAAGATACTTATGTGTTTCACTTACCGTAAGACGCATTTTGCCTCCGCATTTTCCCATGTCTGAAATCAGAATGCAGCTTGCAGTCAACAATGTTTTACAATCATGGTCACCAGGGAACAGTAGAAAAGGGGTTGCGATTGCCTGCATATGTGCAAACTTGGTCGTGGAACTGTACTGTCATCGCATATGATAAAAAAACCTATGTCTAGATAAGCTGCAAGAGCTTTTCCAGCAAATATAAAATTCTATGGCTAAGGAAGCATTACATCATAGCTTTTTGAAAGTGTTTTGTTTTCCTTTTTGGTGTTGCATATAAAAATAATTATATAAAAATATCCGAAACAAGGTGGAATACCTCATAGCTTCAATAAAATGCAACATCTACCACTGACATTTTTGAAGTTTGAAAAGCTGCACGTATACTGAGAAACCATCAACGTTCCTATTGGGGAAATTTCTAGATCTGAATAAAAGACTACTTTTAAAACAGCCTTAATGAAATATTTTTTAAATTACTTTTCTTCTTACAACTAATAATTTTCCAACCTGGAAACCTAAAAGCTAGTCAAAAGTACTGGCTACAACAGAATACCAATATACTGCACCAGATGGTGGGCAAGTTAATTTTTTCCATGGCGATTCTTTTAGAGAAAATTAGAAAATTCCAATATACACTCTAGACAGCACTATCCTACAACACATATAATGCAAACCATATCTGTAGTTTTAATTTTCATGTCGCACTATTTTTTAAAGTTTTAAAAGTAAGAAACATTAATTTTGATATTGGTTATGTAACTCACTATATTGCCACTGTTAACATTTCACCATGTAATCAATATAAAATATTAGTGAAATACTTTATTTCTTTGCTGTCTTTGAAACTCAGTGTATATTTTATACTTAGAGTTTATCTCCATTTGCACAAGCACATTTCAAATCCATGTGTAGCCTTGCCTAAAATTGATCGCCTAAGAACTTTTGAAAAAGTAAGCTTTATTTTGTTGTTCTTCTCAATACTGACCACTAAAGTGTGTTATTAACTGGCCACACAGGGCTAGTGGCTCCCCATATTGGACAATGCAGGTCAAGTAATATATGCATGCTTTAGCAAAACAGTCATCTCTTCCAGAACACTTTGCTCAAGCATGATTACCATAGGATCAACTGGCAGAATTCAAGACTACTACTTCTTTCCATTGCACTCATGAGTTTGAACGCCAATACGCTGGTCACCCAAACCCTGACAATTATATCTTGCTCTGGAGCAATGCTGCTGGAGACAGTCTAGAACAATGGTCTTCAAACTAGGTAACACACAGGACTGACTTGCAAGAATTTTGTGAGCAGGGAGAGTTTGTGGGAAATCCACTCTCAGATTCAGAAATCCATGTGTATCCTTGCCTAAAATTGATCACCTAAGAACTTTAGAAAAAGGAAGCGTTATTTTGCCGTTCTTCTCAATACTGACCACTATAGTGTGTTATTAACTGGAGTGTTATTAAATGCAAAGAAAAGCACCTGCTAACTAATAGCCGTATACATTGCTGTTAATCTTCTTTTAAATATAACTGGAATGTTTTCCAGCATTATGAAATGTCTATATGGGTAAAGCTTAGGCATAGAAATTAGAGGTGATTTCTTTCAGGTAAGGTAAGTCAGTCAATTAAACTAGTTACACCCTATTTTCTCAGGGTTGGACTAAAGTCAATCCTCATTTCATTTTATTAATTATTTTATATATTTTCTATCCCCCTTATAAAAAATATAGTAGCTTCCAGACCAGTTAATTTTTAGCTAATATACCTTTGTTTTTCATTAAATATCGTTGAAAAGCTTGATTCTATGATCTAATAAAGTCAATGTGTTTTTAAATTTTTATACATGAGTCAATTATTTACCGAAAACCAACTCCCGAGTTCTGAAAATACGTGCATAAGGTTTTATCAAAAGCACCCATGCCTGCCATCAGATTTCTCCCTTCATACTTAAATTATAAAGTCACTTACATATTAAATTGCTCAAAATTACATATGAGAAAATTATTTAATTCCTTTATTTTGATATGGATAAAGATCTTATCATTTTAATCTTCTATTTACTTTTACTTTTTTATAAGCAATCAAGAGGTTTCCTAATTTATTTCTCTATGGTTTTAATAATGCTCCTCAGAATGTATATTATTTCTTTTTTTTTTTTTAAGATTTATTTATTTATGCATACAAGCTAGGGTATAGGTCAGAGGTGTGGGGTGGTGAGAGGATTCACCAGAGACAGAGTGGGGAGCAGAACAGGCAGATCAACTGAAGTACACTGCTGAGGGGAGTAGCGGGCAAGGCAGGAGAGGTCTGCTGTGCCATGTGGGAATCTCCCTGGCCCAGTATTGAACTCGTGCTGCAGCGGCTGTGGATAGCTTCAGAGTGCTGTGCTTAACTTGTTGCGCCACCAGGGAGGCCCTCATTTTTTCCATTGAAGAATGAAGTTAAATACTTTTTCTGAAAGTAAATCTGATTTGCCTGATTATTTTCATATCGACATTGCCTTTGATGATTAAATTATGTTACAAATGTTTTCTCTCAAATCAGTGCTACAAATATGCAACCCCAAAGATTTCTATCTAAAAGATGTAATGGAAATTAAAGGCATTTTATCAAAATTATTATTTTGGCAAAGGCATATGAATCTAAATATTTTGATTCTCCCAACCTATTGTGAGTGCAATGCATGAGAACTAATAGCTCAAAATGAAAGTATGACAGATATAATTAATCATTTGCTAAATTTTGGTAAACTTCCTGGGAACTCAGAAATAAATGATTGAGCAACATTACAAATAATTTTGTAAATCAGGGTTTCTTTGCTTTTGTGGAATTAAAGATAGGCCTAATCAAGTTATCTATTGAAAATTGTTAGGGCCTCTCTAGTGGCACAATGGGTTAAGTCTCAGCACTATGAAGCTATTGGCAGCCACTGCAGCACGAGTTCGATCCCCGGCCAGGGAGCTTCCCATATGGCGCAGCAGACCTCTCCTGTCTCGCCCACTGCTCCCCTCAGCACTGTATTTCAGTAGATCCACCTATTCTGCTCCCCTCTCTGTCTCTGGTGAGTCCTCTCACCCCCCACACCTCTGGCCTACACCCCAGTTCTTGTATGCATAAATAAATAAATAAATCTTAAAAAATAATAATACAAATTTTTTAATTTTCATTAAAAAATTGAAATCATTAAAAAATATTTTTGATAGCAGGTCACTGTATGAATTTTTTTTTAAAGATTTATTTTATTTATACATACAAGCTGGGGTACAGGCCAGAGGCGTGAGGCAGTGAGAGGGTTCACCAGAGACAGAGCGGGCAGCAGAACAGGCAGATCAGAAATACACTGCTGAGGGGAGCAGCGGGCGAGGCAGGAGAGGTCAGCCGCGCCATGTGGGACTCTCCCCGGCCGGGCGTCGAACTCGCGTCGCCGCTGCCGACAGCTCCACAGCGCAGCGCTTAACCGCTGCGCCACCGGGGAGGCCCCACTGTATGAATTTTGACCTGGACACTCATTCGATTCCCTTCCATTTATTTATGGGACCAAAATAATATTATTCATTTATGGGATGCATTTCCAACCAAATTCTAGTTTTCATTTTTAATGATTACTTATCAAAATGTATAATATTTCATACTACTCTTGTAGAGGATATCACTAATAATTTTATAATGTAAATACTTAGGCTTGGAGTTACAGGAAAATTTATTTCAATCCATATATGCTTTTTTCAAAGATTGATGAAAGGGTGACCAATAAAAGGACTTTAAACATAAAAATCTACTACATCAGGAAAAATCATGTAAGGGGTGGTGAATGAAATGGTGATTTCAAGGAGAAAGACAAATCATGTAAAAGCGCTATTTTTTTTCTTTATTTTCTTGCTTTTGAATCAAGTTGCTATGGTATTTTTTAGTTCACTGAGTGCCTGCAAAATGTGCTTAATTAAACCATTTATCTAAAAGTGTAAGTATTTTTAATATGCTGGAAGTAATAACTGTAAAAATATTTAAACTTATGATAAGAAAATTCTGGTGTGAATCTCAGGATTTGTGATGGAGTAGGTAGTTTTCCACATTATGTTAGGTAGCCTATAATTAGAAAGTTTGAAGACCACTGCTATGGAACAGTCTCAGCAGAGCCATGAGGAAAACAGCTGGGCAAGTAGAACCTTCGAAGATTTTTTTCTTATTTTATTACTATTTTTAATTTCTGGATGTCACAGGAACCACTATAACTTGATATATTACTCCCCAGGGCACTTACAGTCTCTCAATGGGTAAAATTTTCTGAGCAACCCACAAATACTGTACTTACTCAACATGGTCACTAGGTGGCAAATGCGTAGTGGACACGAGACCCTCTTTCCCCTTTGCACTCTGCTCTCTCTAGCTTCCTTCTCCTCCTGCAAAAGGAAAAGAATGCTATTGACAGTGACAAACACAGCCAACAAGAACATCAGCAACAACAACAAAAACAAGAAGATCAAATATTTGTTATAGGTCTTTCCATTGGTCAAGGACTGTAATAAGCCTGATCATTTCTGAAAATGTCAGGAATGGCTGCATCCGAACAGAATCTATTTGTTAATTCCATGTACAATGCTAGTTAGGATATGTAATATGATGTGGTTTATATTATGTAATACATATCATCTCATAACATATTATATTAACGTATTATATTATACCTCCACTATATAACCATGCACTTTGGCCACAAAACCCAAGCCCTATCCAGTTAAGAGCTTCTACTCAAGCAAAACCAAAAAGTACTAACAGTAGCAGCAGAAGCAACAACAGGTATGACACCATAAGCACTAGGCTAAGCCCTTCATTTCACTGACGCTTTGATGGTCCTAAGAGACAGTCCTAATATTTCCCCCACGTTACAGGCGAGAAAGCAGGCAAATGGTCCAAACTCACTGAGCTTGTAAATGTTGGAGCTGGAATGCCAGTGTAGGTCTGGCTTGGGTTGTTTCCAAATTCAATAGCTATGTTCGTAAAACATTACACAGTATGTTTCACTGGGCGTGTGTCTGCGTATCTTTCTATATATGACGAGGCACATGTTGATATTTTTGTGCATCCATGTGATTCTTTATCTGTGAGTCTGTGCATGGAAGGGCATGTATGTGTGCACACACATAGAGTGTGTACTCAAGGTCTTTTAGAGATCTTTCAGGTAATTTCCACATCTGCTGTTATACAGTATAGTCCAGTAGAAGGAGCTTGATAATTTTCATTTTCTCTTGAAGAAGCTAAGGGAAAGGTACATTAAAAGTCAGTCTCTTTTGGAAAAGTGTTTATTTGTGTGTCCTTTTATATGTGGTTGAGTCTCTGCATATGTCTCTATGTGTGTGTGCAAGCCTGCATTTCTATTTGGAGCATGATTAAGTCCTTGCATGCATCTATTTGCCTGTGTTTGCAGAAGTGTGTGTTCATGTTCATATATTTGATATGCACTGAGAACTGAGTGTTGTTACAGACACAAAAGAGTTTATTAGTACGTGTGCCAATGTGTATATGTTGAAACATCAGGGTGTATGTCTGCATTTGTGTGCCTGTGGGGATGCATGTGTGTTTTTAGTGTCTTTGGTCTGCACTGTCTATAGATACATGTGCACATCTCTAATCTTTATATGCTGAGGGGGTTATGGACTTGTGTGTTTCTGGACAGCCTCTGCGTACACATCTGCATGTGCATTTATGTGTCTTCTATGCAAGTGCATTTATGCAGGTCTGTGTGCGTATGCCTGTAGAGGGGATTGGGAGCGTGACCCCACCTGAGTGAATGAAACCTTGTTTTCTTTGGGGGTAGTATCCATGTCTGGGTACATATGCAACTCTGTGGGGCTCTATTTGTATTCCCGTGTAGCTATGCGGAATAAGATAGCCAGATATATCTGTGTGGACATGTTTAGTCCTCATGTTTACTGTTTGCAAATAGTCACCGTGTGGACCTCTGCGTGTCTACGTGGATGTGTATACGTATGTGTGTGTGTGGGTATGAGTCTATGTGTCTATAGCTGGACCTTCTTCCCTGTAAGTCTCTTCATTGGTCTCTTGGTGTTTCTATGTTCACATGTGCATGGCTCAGTGTTCATCCATGTGTTTGCATGTGTATGTCAGTGTAATCATGAGCATCAATCTTTCTGCATGTGAAAGGAGTCTTCTGGATGACGCTGGGTCAGTGCCTCCATATGTGTGTGCAGATGCATGAGTTTGGCATGCCTGTGTGCATGCATATCTGTCCCTGTGTCTGTCCATGCATCTGAAGTATGTTGTGCCCACTTACATTTCTATGGATGCATATGACTATGGATGCGTTGTATAGATACAATATCTGCAGAACTGTGTGTCTGTGAAGGTCTGCTGGGCTCTGCCAATGTGGGCACACACACTTACATCTGTGTGCACGTCAACAGACATGTCATTTTGTGTGTATCTGTGTCTTCAGGTTGTTTGTGGGTCTCCATGTCTATCTGTACAGCCACACGGAATGTCTGTGTGTGCAGAAATCTGTATACATACTCCTGCATGCATCTGCCTAAGTGTCTGTGTCCATCTCTTTGTGAGTCCTTAGGGGTATATGTTCGTGTACATTGCTATCTCTGTGCAATGCCTGTGTCTGTGGATTTGCCCATGCTTCTGCATAGACACGTAAGTTTGCATTTTCTTCCTGTGCATCTGAGACTGTGTGTGACTGCAGATTTTTCTCTTGTGTATGCCTTTGTGGGAATCTTTAGGTGTGGGCCCATGTCCTTCAGCATATGAATGCATCTCCGCTAAATCTCTACCTCATGTGGATGTTTCCAGACATAATGCATCTCTCTCTAAATGTGTATACTTCTGTCTATGTGTGTATATACATAGGGGACACTCTGTGGATCCATCTTTGCTTAATATTATGACCATGAAAATGTCTTCAAGTACAAGAAATGCATTTATGTGCACATACTTGTGTACATGTGTGTTTCTATATGTACACCCATGTACATGACTATACCTGTGTATATGGCCACACTTGTACATCTGTGTACACACTGATGTCTTAATGTTGAAAGGAGCACTTATGTTGCACTGTGAGTGTGGACATGTGTACACAGCACATTTTCATAGTAACTATGCCTATACATATACACATGACTCTGTAAGCACGGGAATGCCACCATGTACCTGCGTGACACTCTAACAGTCCCCATCTGTATCTACTTATGAACGTTTCTATGTTTGTATAAATGTCTCCATGTCTCTATGCATCAGTTAAAATACATAGCCATGAAAATAAACATTAAAAGATAATGTCCTTTCAAAATGTTGATGATAGATATAATACACACACACACACACACACACACACACAGACTGACCATTGTCTTCCTATGACAATGGTAACTATGGTTATATAGTTATAGTTCTGCAACAACACAGGATTTTTGGAATCCAGAGACAAAGAGTAGATGGGTACTCAGATCTTCAAATCCTGAACCATCTGGGTCATTTCTGCTGGAGACCCTGGCTTGTGGCTCTTTCCCTCTCACTTCGAGCCCAGAGCTGGACCCACGTGCTGCCTCCCGGCTGTCCAAACCCCACACCACAGCCCCCGCACCACCGCCTGTCTTCTTTTCTTGGGCAAGATAATCAGGTGCAGATACCTGGTGTTATTTAATCCTTACAATGGTCTAGGAGACAGAAACCAATGTCATTCCAGTTTACAAGAGGAAGTGAGGATCAGAGAATTTGAGTGCATTTGCTCGGGTCAGATGGCAAAGATGCAGAAGAGGCAGAATTCAAAATCAGTCCTGACTGACACCAAACCCGTATTCTCTCTGCTCGACCACTGACCATTTCAACCAGGGAACGTACGAAAGTGCCAGCACCAGTAAGCGGTGGAACCTGGATTGGAAACAGGCACAAGTGTCTACATTGATGACTCGGGACTGTGATTTCTGAGTGCCCCCTCGGGTGAGTCTATGGTGTACGGACCATAGCCTCACACCGCAGGGCACGTCTGTGTGGGGGCTGTACATTGTATTCTGTGCCCGGTGGGATGTCCAATGTGGTGAGACTGTGGATCATAGGTGGATTCTGGACATTTCACAGTAAACAATTATGTCATAGGAGCAGGCTTTGCATTGTATGATGTGTCCTGCCTTAGGAGGGATCTATGTGGGTTTTTTAGTAAGGGCGGGAAGTTCCTCTGGTGTGGGCTGTGTGTATGGTATGGCACTGCTTGAGGTCATGGCCCAGTGTTGAGTATGGCATGGGGTGGGCGACTCTGTATGACATGGGCTAATTCTGCCAGGTGTGTCTTCTTGGTGTTGCAAAGAGAGTGTGGGTAACTGGGGGGCAAGTCTGGATGTGGAGCTTGTGTTTACGCTGTAGTAGTGCTCTGTGTGCTAAAGGCCAATCTGCCTTGTGATGCAATTCTGTGTTGCGTGTGTGCCAGTGTGTGACTGAGCACGTCTTGAGCTTGGGGCACTGTGTTGGGCGATTTGTTGTGTGGTTTGAATTTGTGTTGCAGGGCATGCTGTGCGTGGCCGGCTCCATCTCGCAGCCATGTGGGGCAAGTCTGCCTCACATGAGGTTTGTCTGCTGCACTGTGGGTCTTGCATTGTTTTTGTGGAGTGATAAGAGCTTGCGATGAGACTTCACGTGTGCAGGAGCGTCTGAGCATTGTGGGACATATCAGTGTACTGTGGGGAGAAGCTGATGATGTGGGCTGTTCAGAGTTTTTTTATGTTGTGATTTGATTCTAGGGATTTGGGTCAATTTTGCATTTGCAAGAAAGTCCAAGCATGATGTGGCAATTCTGGGAGCGTGGGGATTGTGTATTTCCCAGATATATTGTACACTGTAGACTGAACATTTTAATTGGAGGGTGTGTGAAGGCGCTGTGGGGTGATGTGCACTGTAGATTGTATCCAGGCCATCGATGCTGTGTCACAAGGCACACAGGTGTCACGTGACGAGACTGGGCAATCTGGGGTTTATATGTGCAGCGTGAAGTCTGTGTGTTGCCCAGCACTGCTGCGTGACGTGCATGCAGAAAGCCTGTGTGTGCCGTAGAGCTTGCTGATATGTTACTGAGCCAGTCTGGATATCGCTGGGTGACCCCAAGTATTCACAGTGAACCGGGGAGTCACGGGGCAAGTCTGGGTGACATGAGGCATAGCCACGTGATTTGTGGTTTGTGCTGCCCAAAGTGTCGGGGTTGTCAGACGAGTCTTGGTGCCGGAAAGGCAGGCGGTGCCTGAGTCCAGCCCTCCTGCTGTGGCAACGCCTGCGTGCCATGGGGCCTTCCAGTCTGCATGGGGCAGACCTCGGCTGCAGTGGGGCCAGTCTGGGGGGCCCAGCCTGGCTGGATGTGAGGGGTCAGTAAAGGTGCTGAGGAGGGGTCCGGTCTTTCGGAATGGAGCGGCTGTTGTACAGCAAATCTGTGAACCGTCTTTTCACTTTTCAGTGTGTTGTGCAGCATCTCTGGACTACTGTGCATCAACTCTTGGTATACACAGAGGCAAAAAGGAATCTCCAGTCCTCTCTGTCATCAGTCTGTTTTGCATGCAGACTTTGTGTACTACGATGCAAATGAATGTAGGTGTGGCAAGCCAGGGTCTGGGGAATGAGTCTCAGTGAACTGGGTTATGCCTGTGGTGAGTGCTTTGATATTCTAGGATGCGAGGAAAGTCCCCATGTCCTGGCAAAGTTTTCAGGGGAGAGCCTTGTGTGTTGGGGCATACCCAGATGTTGTGCTGCAGAGACCATGGAGCAAATTGTGGGGAGAGTCCACGTGTTGGATGCGAGAGTGGGTGCTACGCAGCACGGCTGCACGTCGGGGCACGTCCGTACGCTGACCTTGGGTCAGCACTTCTATGAGCTGCAAGGTCCAACCTGTGCCACTCAGGCAAGAGGTGTGTGATGGGGACAACGCGCATTACTGAGCATGTGTGTGTGCGCTGACGTGTGCTGGGGCATATCTGCGTGTCATGAGGCATGGTTATATGCCGTCGCATCAGCGGGGTGGGTCTGTGCTGCCTGTGAGTGTGGATGTTGAGGTTGCGTGTGAGTTACGTGGGGTAAGTGAACGTGATTTGGTGCTGGCACCATCTGTGGGCCCATACTTGGTGTCACGTGGTGAGAGGGGTCTGTGTAATGCAGGGTGTGACTGAGCGTCACAGGACGAGGGATGGGGAGAGTCTGGGTGTTTTGCAGCAAACCTGGATGTCATGGTGCTCCTCTGCGTACTGCTGGGATTGTCTACAGGTTTGCGTGTGTGTGTGTGTGTGTGTGTGTGTGCGCGCGCGCGTGCACTGGGAGGTGAATCTCGGTGTTTCGATGACAAGAAAGTGTGGGTCTTGTGTTATGGAAAGTTTGCAGTTGAAGTGGGGTATGACGTGATCATGGGGTGCACTTGGATATCATGGGCCATTTGGGGCATTCTTGGGCTAGTGGGGTGTTCCGTGGCATATCTACAAATTATGAGCTTGTCAGGAATGTTGCCCAACTTTTCTATATGCTCTGGGCTAATTCCTGGTGATGGGGAGTCAAGGAGGTATCTTGGGGGAGTCAGTCTTGTGGGGCATGCCTATGTGTAGGGAGACACGTAAGACTGGCCACTATGTGATGCTTACGCATTTTCTAGAGCGACCTGCATGTTCTGGAGCGTGCTTGGGCACTGCAGGCTTTGTCTTACATAACGCTGTAGGCATCATGTCGGGCACGTCTGCGTGTTCTGACATCACTGTGGGGCTGTTGGTGCACTATGTAGAGAGTTTAGTATTGGACAGAACGTTCCAGCATGTTCCTGTCATATGGGCTCAGTCTGGAGGCTCCCAGGCCAGACTCAGAACCGCAGGTGAGCCCTCATGTTTTGAGGCAAGTCTGGGTGCTGGGGACTAATGAGAGGATGCAGACTGGCTGGACCAGCCCAGGGTCACACAGAAGCAGTGTAGACAACAGTGTGTGTCCTGGGTTGGGGAACATTTCTGGGTATTCTGGGTCATGTCCTGGCACAGTGGGCGCAGCCTGCAATTTGCAGAGCGCGTATGGGTCCCGCCAGGTGAGGCTGGGTATCAGTATGACTCTCCCTGTCGTGGGGCAAGTCTGGGTTTGGCGGTAGCTTGTCTTGGGCTGCGGGGCCGATCTCCACGTCGCATAGGGCCAGCGTTCATGTAAACTGTTGGGCAGGCCTTACTGAGGCAACAACATGTTCTGTTACGCGAGCCTATGAGTTGTAGAAGAATCTGGGTGTCCCGGGTAGGTGCAAGTGTTGTGAGGCATGAGGAAATTGTCTACAGTCCTGGTGCATATCTGGGTATTGTGGTTCTTGTCTGTGTGTTGTCCGGCATTCCTGTGTTTTGAGGCCTGAGTTAGTGTCTTCTGGGCAACACAACTTTTGTTCAACCAATGTGTGTGCTACAGAGTCCATTGGTTGCAGCGCATGTCTGTGTGCTGTGATTTATATCTGCGTGTTGTGTGTTGAGTCTGGGTGGCAGGAACCAAGTGTGGGGAGGTGCAGGCGAGCCAAGCTGCCATGTGAGGAATGTGGGGCACCTCTGTCCCTGTGGTGTTTGCCAGTGGTCCATGTGTTTGCACGGAGGCAGGAAATTCTTGTGGAAGTGAGGTGTTTTGTGTTGCCAGTATGTACTGTGGGTTTTGGGGTAGCGGCTTGTGATGTGGCAAGAGTGTGTGTCACGAAGCACATTAACTGGGAACGGGCTGTCTTGGGAACATGGCTGCGAGCTCTGAAGGATGCGGGGAAGCAAAGCAGTAACTACGCGGGAACGAGTCTGGATGATGGACTTGACCTTGGTGATGCGCAGCGAGTGGAGTGTTAGGAAAGTGTCAGCATGCTAGGGTGAGGGTCAGTGTTGTGGGGCGAGGCTAGGTATTCGGAGGGGATCTGGGGGTTCTGGAATGAGTCTGGTGGAGGGACACGTGATGTAGGTTCTGTGTGTAGCACGTCTGAGGGTGCATTCTCTGTGTTTTCAGGCCAGTCTGGCTCTTACAGGGTGAGTCGGGGTGTCGGAAGGAAAACCTGTGCACCATGGGGGTTTCTGTGCTTTGGCCCCTGTTTGTATGTGCCACGAGGCAAATCAACGTTGTAAGAAAGATCTTTTTGTGGCCAGTCTGTGGGTTGTGAGGTGAGTCGTTTAGCTGTGGGCCTGGACTTCACTCGTCACGTTACACAATATTACGCTGTGGGGCCAGTCTGGATGCCCGGAAAATCCAGCTGTTGGGAGCTGTTTGATATATGGTGTTTCTGGTTTTGTGGGACAAGATTGGGTGTTGTGGTCAGTCTAGGTGTTGGGGTGAATGTGGCTGAAACAGGTGAAGCTGCGTGTTGTGAGATCAGTCTCGATGCCATTGGCAGTATCTGTGTCTAACGTGCTTTTTCTGTGTGTTACCCAACACTTCATGGGCTGCTGATGGTATCCAGGCAGGGAACTGTGTGCTCGGGTAAGAGAGGCTCACCCTGGCATTGCAAGTGTGTGTGCTTGTTATGGTGTGTGTGGGGGTTTTGCAAGGCCATTCTGTGTGTTTTGTGACAAATATGTGTATTGTGGGAACAGACTTTGGTGGTCCAGTTCTTCCTGTGTGCCTTCTGCCACGCCTGTGCATTGTGAAGAAAATGTCCGTGTTGTGGAGATAAGCACATGTTTGGGGAATCCTTTCTGTGCTGTGTGGATATTGTCACGCCAGCCTGGGTGCTACAGGACAAGTCTGGTTGTTTCAAGGCAAACAGGGGTAGCATGGGGACAGTCAGGATTTGGAGGGGGTGCTGTGGGTGTGAAGTGCTAGTCTGAGTCTCAGAGTAACTGTCTGGGTCTCTGCGGCGCTGCGCCTGGACGTCACAGAGGGACTTCAGGCGTGTTGGGCTTGTCTGTGCACCACGGGAGTCTGTGTGTTTTCGGTCAGCGTTTCTGAGTGCTCTCAGCTAAGTCTTGGGGCTGTGGAATCAAAGTTACTTTCAAGGTCATTCTATGTCTTTGGGGCAGTATGTGTTTGGTGGGGCATGTCCATGTATTTTGGGGCAAGCTGGGGTGTCACAGGGTAAGTTCAGTTGACATGAGGTGAGTCCGTGTGACTTAGAGCAAGCCTGGTTTTTACAGCAAGACTTGGCGTTGTGTGTGTAACTGTAACTGCAGGAAGTGTTTCTGTATTGTCCAGGATTTCTCTGTGTAATGAGGTAATTGTTCATGTTGTAAAGCAAGATGGTGTTTTATGAGATCAGCCATTGCGTTGTGGGGAGAATTCTTGTATTTTGTGCTATGTCTGTATTAAGGCTCCTAGTGTAGTGTTCTGAGGCTCGTCTGGGTGATGGTACATCGTCCTGAATATGGTGGAAGGGCTCTCTTGCTCAGCTGAGTCTGGGTGTTACGGGGCACACCCAGAGTGCGATATTTTTGTGTGTTGTCCAACAGTTCTATGTTCTGTGAGGGAAACTTGGTGTTATATAGGGAAGACAGGGATTTGTTGAACCGGCATGTGTGTCCCAGGGAGAATCTGTGTGTTGTGTGGCACGTGCTGATCTCATATGTTGTCAAGTAGTCTATTCAGTGTAATTAAATTTCTGTGACGTGATAGGATTCTACGTGATGGAGAAGTTTATGTCATGTGGATTGTCTACACAGATTTTTAAGTGAGTTCTTTGTGCTGTTTGGCCAGTGTGGTGTCCTTTGGTGGAATGTGTGTTGTACAGAATGTAAGTGGATGGTAGGGTCCATTTAGTTGAATTGACACATTTGTGCATGGAGGAGTTTCTGTATCTCGGCTATGTCGGTACACTGTAATGTGCATAGAGGAGGTGTGTGATGAATCTGGGGATTATGCAGAGACTCTGTGTCATAGACACTCCAGGGTGTTATAAGCTAATCATTGTCAATATAGAACTGGTAAGGAAGGGTGGGAAGCACGTGACGTGTGATGTCATTCTGTACCTCATGGATATACCCCCTGTGTTGTGGGTGATGCTAGGCATTTTAGGTTGAGTCTTACCATTATGGTCCAGTTCCATGTGTAGTAACACCAACAATAACAACAACAGCAAACATCGATAACACCAATTCTGCGCAACACACTGTTCTAAGCACTCATTCATTTATTCTTCTTAACAGTTCTACGAAGTAGGTACCATTATTCCCAATTTATACCTGAGGAAAATAAGGCACCAAGAGATTAAGACAATTTTCCATGGCCACACAATTAATAAGTGATACATGCTGGACTGGAATCCAGGCAGTTTGAATCCTAAGTGTAAGCTTTGAACTACAATCTACCTTGCCACTTGGTTTTGGGGTGTGCCGTGCTTTGTGCCATGTCTCTGGTTCATGTGGGGCATGCCCAGGTGTCGCCAACTGTACCCACGCACCCCGGGGCTGATCTGTGTGTAGGGGACGGGTCACATTCAGCAAGCAGTGTTGCATGTCGTTTGGAAGTCAGAGGGTAAGGTGTGCACTGCCTGTAGCAAGATTCCTACTGTAGCCAACTTTGTAAGTTGAGTGTCAATGTCGAGCCTCTGCTTTAAAGGAAAGATGTGGGGAGGTGATCTTGTGAGCCCTCAGAAACACTGGTAGTGCCACGAGCGTCTATTTCAAAAGGACTGTGAACTTGTTGTGCATCTAGTCCCCGGATTAGAGCATCTGTCCGTACCTCATGGAATGAGTGTGGACACTGCTGCCCAAATCCGTGCCTTATAGAGGGGAACAACAGAAGTTCATAAGCACTGTGCGATACATACATATGCTGTAAGGGGTCTCCGAATATTATGGGGCCAATGGTCACATTGGGGGAGGGGATTCTGTGCTTTTAGGATGCCTCTGTGTGTTAAGGGGGGGTGTTCTGGAATATCTATGTGCATTTGGGGGTCTGTCCTTGCTCTTGAGAAGTGTTTGGGTACTGTGGGGCATGTGTGTGCATTGGAGACAAGTGGGCATTTGGGGGCAATGAGTCTGTGCATTGCGGAGGGTGTGTGCTATGCAATGCTGCACACTATGAAGATTCTGTGTATATACAAAAGTATCACGAGGTATCTTGGGGGACATCCTGTGCACTAAGGAATGTACCTCTGTATTCGTGAAGCAGCCCTTCCTTTATGGGAAAAGGTATCATGTCTGTGATAGGCAACTCCACGCATCGTCTGCACACGCCTCGCTGCTCTGCAGTGCGCCTGCGGCAGTCTGTGTGCTATGGTGAGTCTGCTCCTGACTTCTGGGATGCCTCTGTGTGCTGCAGAATGAGTATTAGTATGTCCACGGTACACGTGTAAATTAAGGAGTGGGTGTGGGAATAGTAGGTCTGTCTACACACTCTGGAGCAAAAATCCACATGTGATTTGTGGTATGAGACATATCACTGAGTCTTAGGGTGTGTGTGCGTGTGTGTGTGTGTGCGTGTGTGTGTGGTGTTGTTGTTGTATTGTGGGTCTCTGCCTCGCGGAGTGGGGTGGGTGTTAGGCATGGGATGTTGAGGGATGAGTCTGTGTTACGCAGCAGGCCTGGGCACAGCAGACAACTCTCTTCGCTGTGGTGCATTCTGTGGTTTGTGAGTAGCATCTGCTTGAAGGTTCTGTCTTATGCTCTGTACGATGTGCGGGTGCTGTGCTGGGGTGTGTGTACTGCGGAAGTTTTCTAGATAGTCTAGATTAGTGTACGGGCTGTGTGGTCACGTGATTCTAGGTATACGGAGCAGGCCCTTTTTGCTTTAAGAGTAATGGCGGTGGTGAGGGTGTGAGCGGCGGTGATGGAAATTACCAGCAGTAACTGTCCCTGAGTGCTGGGCACTGTGCTAAGCACATGAGATATCTTAACTCACTTAATACTGATGCCAACCCTTCTGAGCAGGTGCTACTGTTATCTTTGTTTTACAGATGAGCAAACTAAAGAATAAAGAAATATACTTACCCCAGGTGATACAATTAGAAAGGGGCGGAACGTGGATGCAAACCCAGGTAGCCCGGGTCCTGAGGCTCTTAACTGTTACACACGCTGTGTGTCTGCTGGGGGCCAGACTTGTAGCTCGGTGGTTTGATAGAACACGCCTGTGGTTTCCTGGCGCAGGAGTAACACGGGCGCTGTGCACCCAGGCACTTGGAGACGCTCGCCTGCACTGGAGGTATCGCATTTTGGAGCTAGTCTGTGTGGCCATGAGATTCTGTGCATCATGGAAGAAATCGATGTGTTTACAGGCGAGCCTGAGAATTGTAAGTTCTGTGGGGGCAATTACGTGGTGGAGCCAGCCTAGTCTGAAGGGTGGTCTGTGCCTTGAGGGTGTTGGTGTGTGTGCGGAGCCTGCGTCCATGGAAGAATCTGCGCTGGAGCTGCGTGCAGGGCCAAGCCTGTCCCGCTTACGGGCGGTGTGTGAGCGGCATGCCCAGTCTGCGTGCTTGGCGTGGAACCTGCATTGTGAACACCGTCTCCCAGGTCTGGGACCATGTGTTTGTACCACGTCGTCGCCACAAGGAGGGCAGTTTTTGTGAAGGGTACGTGCCAGCAAGTGTCCACCGCAACCCAAGTGCGTGTGCTGTGGGGAAGGAGCGCTGTGCTGTGGGAGGTGTGTGTGAGCTGTGGGGTGCATCTCAGCGAGGGTGCTGTGAGTCAGGCCTGTGGCTGTGCCCTGAGGGGTGGATCCGAACACCGCAGAGAAAGAGACCGCGCTACTGACGCGTGAGTGTATCTCTTGGGAAACAAGTGTGCCCATCGTAGGGCCAATTTGCATGCTGTGATGCGGCGCTGTGTTGTGAGGCGACGATCTAGTGCAGAGCACCCCTGAAGAATTGGGATATTTTGTTGACAGGGGTCACACTGTGTGTTATGTGGTAACTGTCTGTCTGGTGGATGTTGTGGGGTGAGTGTTCAAGTTGTGGGGAGAGCCTGCGTTCGTAGGTGTGCACCCCTCTGCTGTGCTGTGGGGAAGTGTGTGTGTCCCGCAGCCAGTTTGCCTGAGGTGAGACGCAGTGTGCTGTGGGGAGGCCTGTGCCCTGTGCAGACAGGCTGTGTCTGGGATGAGCTTCCGTGTTGCAGGGACAGTGCGTGGTGTGACTGCTTGTGGGACGACTGTGTTCTGTGGGGAGAGTGTGTCCCGTGAAATCTGTGGGTCGTGGGGAAACGCTCCGTGCCGCAGGTTCAGTCTGGGTTAGTCCGCGGGGCCACAGCAGTGTCAGCAGGACGGGTCCGAGTCCTCCGGGCTGCACTGGGCCTGTGTGCCGTGGGAGAGTCCGTTTCGCGGGCTGGGGCTCGCGCTGGGCTGTGCACTGCCGTGTGGGCCACAGCGCTGTTCGTGGGGAGTCATGTGCTCTAGGTGAGTCTGGGTGTTGTGGGGCAGTCTCTGTGGTGTGAGGGGAGGCTGTGCGCCCTGAGGGGGGCTGCATGAGCATAGGACAAGTCTCCCAAAGTGGCGGGAGCCTGGGTGTAGAGGGATGAGTCTGTGCCCTGCCGAGGGTCAGCGGGCAACGGGCAGAGTGTGTGTGCTGCAGCCGGGGCCGTGTGCTCTTAGGGGGAGAGTCAGTGTGCTGTGAGGGGGTCCTGGGGAGAATCTCAGCTATGTGTTTACTAGGTTGGGTGCTAGAGAATGTGTGTGCTGTGGGGAGGATGTGTGCAGGGGATACCTCAGTACTGTGGGGACCAGCCACGCATGACAGAGAGTGTCTGCACACTGCGGGGGGATCTCGCGCTGCGCAGTGCCTCTTTGCCTTGAGATTCTTTGTGCTTGTGGAAGAATCTGTGTTCTGTGCGGTGAGTTGTGTGCTCTAGACAGACTCTGTGTGCCAGGGGAAGGCCTGTGACTTGGGCACTGTGTGTGATGTTGTGATCGTGTGATGCAGGTAGTTTTTAATGGTACAATGCGTCTGTGTCACATAGGGTAGCTCTGTGTCCTTGGGGTGAGGTGTTTTGCCTTGGAGAGCAGAGGTGCGCCTCTGGGGGAGTTAGTGATGCGGGGCACGGCTGAGTTTCGCGCCCTATGGGGCCAGTCTTTTTGCCCTGCTACTTGTGCCTGCGCCACGGAAGCGTGTGTGCGCTGTAGGGGCGAGTGTGTGTCTGTGTCCTCTGGCCAGTGGACGGTATGGGGCGGGGGGTTGCTCTAAGCAGCACAGCTCTGCTTCAGGGCAAGACTCCTTCAGTCTCTACAAATGATAATGGCCAACACTTCCGCAACGGTCACTCAGTACCAGACACTGTTCTTAAGGTGCCATCATTATCCCCATTTTTCATCTGGGAAACTGACGCACAGAGAGGTCGAATAAGTGTCCTAGGGTCATACCACCGGCGCGTGGCGGACATCTGAAACCATACAGTCCTTTTCCCATGTCCATATTACTGTGACTCCCGGAGGACATCAGTGGCCTCAACATTGGGAACACTCGATGGTCACTGGGGAAATATTGACAACACGTAAATTGTGAGGAAGAGGAATGGCTCAAAGTCTTCCAGGTATATTTTGTAAACGCAATGCTCAGTATACAATAACAACGCGAGGCAGCCCAGAACAGCTGATATCATGACTGCAGAATAATTCCTTCAGTGCCTGCCCCCCCCAACCCCTCCCTTGCCTCCAAAGCCGCATTCTGCCACTGCAGAGCAGCAAATGCGCACGCCCTGGTGAGCTGTGGTTGCCAGGGAAACCAGCCTCCAGTCACAAACAAATCACAGGTCTAATGCGGCCCGTCAAGAAATGACCCAGGCTGAGGCGCTGAGCCCAAGGCGCCCCTTGCAATAAGCTCTGGCAAGGCACCTTCCCGTCCACGCCTCCTTTTTGCTCCCCAAATCAGTAAAAGCTAGAGGTCAGAGTCAGAAGTCATAAAGAAGGCTGCATTGGGGGTGAGGGTAGGGGTGTTAACAGTGATGGCAGGTGATTGTAATAGTCACCATTTAACGCAGTTCCCACTAAAAGACTCCACGTTTTATGCTTGAGCCTTCAACCTGCAGTGAGCAGCGGCGTGACCCTGCCTACAAGAGATGATGGAAGCGTTGGCATGGGTTGGGGCTGCCCTGCCTCCATTAAGTCCCTCCATGAGACTCCTGCCAGCAATAGGCTGGCAAACATCATTTCTGCTCCTCATACATGTCCCTTTTACATCCTTCCAGAAAATTCCACCAACTGATTCTGGACAGCTTTAACGTTCTGAGTATCTCAAGAGCAAAAGAAAGGTGAAGGAGTAACCTTAACAGTAACACTAACCTGGAGGTATTATTTTGAACACACAACAAGGACCGTCAGGTTTGTCCAACAGGACCAGCACATCTGGCATCATGATTTTATATATTTGGATTCCTCCATTTTAATTTGTAAAAAGTGACAGATAAAAATAAAATTTTAAAACATCAAAAAATTTAAAATCCTGTTTGGAAACCATTGCCCTAAACTGCGTGTACCTAGAATTCTTGAAAGGCATGAGCACGATCAGGATGCTTTGGAATGCTGCCAAAAGATGTAAGAAGGTAGGAGGACTATAGTGGAATGTAACCATCTTGGGTAGAGAGAAAATGGCCGACTTGTGGAAAGCTATACACCCTCTCTAATGGGAGAACAGTTGTTGCCATTTCAAATCAGTGGAAGAAGGTTGAATTATTCAATAAATGATGCTGAAACAATTGGTGACCTATTTGGAAAAAAAACAAAATTAGATCCTACTTCATACCATATACCAAAATGAATTCCAGATGAATTAGAGTTAATCATAAAAAATAAAGCAATGAAATGACTAGGAAGAAATACAGGTGACTATTGCAGCAAAGGAAAGAAATAAATCACAAATCAAAACTTGATGGTTGTGGATCTCTAAAAATGTAAAGCTACATTAAAAAAAAAAAACCCACCATAAATGAAAACGAATCAGTAGGTAAACGGGAACTGGGAAATAACGTTTTTACCATATATGAAAATAAATTAGGTGATATGTATGGGTAGAAGTTGGGGAGAAACCTTAAATTTGTTCATACCATTTGATCCAGGAATTCCACGTCTATGAATTTATCCTGAAGGGAAAAAAAAAAAAACAGCAACCAGAAAAGCACACAGAGATTTATATGGAAAGACATTCCTTAATTTAAAACAGCAAAAAAAAATGTACATACAAACTTTCATTAATTGAACTTATAATAAGATACCTAAATGATTGAAAGTATGCATCCACAGAACACCACATTCTTATGAAATATTTCAAAATATGAGGAACTGCTCCCCAAATAATATTCAGTGACTAAAAGCAGGTTAAAATCTATTGGTATATATGAGCTTCATTTTGTATGTAAGTATTTGTATGCATTTATTTGCATGGATTCAGAGAAGAGGGGCTGCCAGTAATTATGTCATTAGTAACTATCTCTAGTTTATGAGACTGTGACTAATTTTCATAGTCATCTTTTGATTTTTCCAAATTTTCTACAATGAATATGTAATGCCTTTATAATAAAGGGGAAAAGACAACATTTTAACAAAATGTTTTAATAAGTGCTATAGGAGCAATGGGAAGGAAAGGGGGGGAGTCTAAGAATAAAGACAACAAAAAGCAAAGACTAAATGCACCAATGGATAGCAACACAGGATCCGGCGAAACGATTCAGCACGTACTGCATAAAGATGACGGTGTGATCTGCATGTCAGTAGGTACGGAATGTCTTACACAAGATGGACTCCTGGAAAATTTTCTTCACTACACCAGAGAATAGTCACATGTCTCTGGATGCGTCAGTCATTCTCTGCCGCAGCGCTCCGTTCAACAGCCCCCTCCCTTTGGTGTCAACATGCTCTCCCCCCCTTCCCCTGCAAGACATGCTACCAGCAGACATTTTCAGCTTGGAAAAATGGCCCATGTGACGGACTTTCTTTTAAATATTTTCAGTCTTATTTTTCCTCCCTGATTGTTGCTTTGTCATCTCACTGAAAAATCTGCCTAGTTTTTTTCTCCTCTCTTCCCATTAAAGTGTCAAAACATTCTGACTTCCAGAGGAAAAAAAAAACAAAACAAAAAACTACCATTCAGCTTTTTTTTTCTTGCAGAAACATCTACCAAAGTAATTTCCAGATTAAAGGAGATACAAGAGCTTGCATGTTTTCAGACACCTTTCAGAAACAAACATGAATAGCTTTGTTGATAAGAATCTCTGCTATCCTTCTCATGTCCCTTTTCAAAGAAAGAAGCACTGAGAATATTCTGTCTTTACTGTGCAAATTGATGTCCACAAACACAGATGACTTGTTTTCAAAATAAAGACACAGTTGCAAGATACATTTTTTTCCCTTTCAGGATTTTTCATCCTAAAACCGAATTTTAATCTTTCCCATTTCCACACGCTCATCTCTCACATGAAGCCATCAATTTCAACATTGCAGGAGCTCTCTCTCTCTCTCTCTCTCTTTTTCTCTCCTGTACAGCTATCCAGTCACCTGACTTTCTTAATTTGAAAAAGAAGGTGAGGCACGGTGCCCCTTTCCCCTTCCAAATAACATTTCCTCCTGCTTTCTCCACACTGTGGGAAGAAACCAGATCTGAGAACAACTTGAGTCGGAACCTGCTCCACCGTGTCTAATGCAAACATCATAATGCAATTTCCCATTTTAGTAACATCTTCATCACATCTTATTTGGGAAAATACCTTACCCTATATAGGCACATTCCTATATTTCCTTCTAGCAACTCCTTCCTTGTTTAGGAAACAAGTTTTGAACTCGAAAAGTGACCGTGGAATATTCAGAATTTATTTACTCCATTTTGCCAATGCCACTGATTAGAAGCAGAAATTCCGACACAGTTCTGTATTATTCTATTCGATCAAGACCTGTCACCTGCTACAAAAAGCATAATTTGGATAGCTAGTTCACAAAAGATTTCTCAGCTACTTACCAGCTGCAGGCACCCTGCCTCTCCACCAGCTCTGAGGCTGTGGCGCTGAGGGGGTGGGGAAAGGCAGCTGCAAACATGAGCTGTGCTCTGAAGAAGGGATTCCCTCTGTGGAGAGAAATGAAATGCCTTGAGATTGTCCTCAAAATTCCTCCCCAATTATAAAATCATGTCAAACTCGACATGCTAAAAGGACATGCTCATCAAAGGACACGTTTTAATAGTTAAACCTCTGATGTAAAATGCCCTTAAAGTGCCTGATTTCCAGTGAACCCCTACAATGCCATGGGCTTTTGGCTCTCCCGTCTCCTAGCAACAGTCTCATTAATATTTTTTCTGCAGTGGTCCTACTAGGCATCAGAGAACATCAACCACTTCTAGTCTCTGGTAGTGAGCATTCCTGTTTTGTTGTTCAGTATGAGTTTTCCCCAGAGGAGAGCAGTAAGGACAGTCAGAAATTCAATAACAAGTTCTCCAGAGGAAGATTTCAGATTCAAATGACACTCCTTTCAAATGACAGACTGTTCTTCTGCCCTCCCTTGGTGCAACGCTGTCATCAGACTCTTGACCTAAAGATGGGTCTTAGCAAGAGGCCCGACCCCTTCTGTGAGCTGCAATTTACACACACACCCCCACAACTAGAAATCCAGGTCCAAAACCAGTGTTGCTTTCCACGGCACTCAGGGAAAAAAAGGCACAGAATTCATTTGTACCCTTAGCCCTGTGATGATGACCCCCACATTAGCCTGGCTACTGGACACAGGTCACAAAACAGTGGATGATGTATAGCCCAATCAAAAACCCACTTAGCTATAATGATTAGCATGGGAAATAGTGACTACAGGTTAAGGAACCAACAGCAGGTTACTATACCGTGCATATAACATGAACACTTTTATATCTTATATGGATAGGAATATATGTACCTGAAGAAATCTGGAAGTTATACAACAAAATGTATAGAATGGTTATATATGGGGGGGGGGGGTTGATGAGAGAATTTAAAAGGCATTTAAATCATTTTTCTTTTTGATTATCTATTTAGTAAGTTTTCTGTAAATCACATATATCTTTTAGGTTATTGAAAGAGAACAACAACTTAATATTCTTAAGTACTGAATGTACTTAATGCCAGTGACCTGTGTGCTTAAAATAGTTGAAATGATAAATTTTACGTTATGTATATTTCATGACAATAAAGAAGAGAGAACCATTGATTCACCCCACAAACATTGAGGTAGGAAACTCACCACGTTCAAAAAACTGTGCTGTGACAGGGATCTTATAAATGAATAAAACACAGTTTGTTCATCTTCCAAAAGCTCATAATCTAACAAACAACTATCTCCAAAACTTCCACAGGGTTTTTTATTATATACAACATATAGAACTGCTGCATCTAGAAATACAAGTATTTTGTTAACATGCTTTTTAAAATCTCATCAATTTGGGGGTACACTAATAATTAGGGTTGTTACATTTTCTGCCTAAAAATATTGTGCCCCAGTGGATTCAGGAATACATATTTTTCTACATAAACACACTTGTGCATTGGTATGGAATTGTCATATTTTTAAAAGGGGCCAGGGAAACTGTTCTATATTAAAGAATATGAGATATGATATAGTAAAGAGATATGACAAAAAAATATGACTACCAAATGCAATGTGTGATCTTGCAATTCTGGCTGGAAAATAAAATAGCTATAAAAGACTTTTTGGGAACAATTGGGACATTTGACGCTAGAGTAAATAATGTAATTAGATAATATCAGATAAATATAATAGTTGTTTGGTATGATAATGTAGAATGATGTACTTGTTCTCATGACACACATGTTGAAGTATTTGAGAGGTCAAGTGTTATAATATCTGAAAATTACTCTGAAATGCTTTAGAGAAAAATCACAGGGCTATATAAAGCAAATGTGGTGATATGCTAATAAGAAGGAAATCTAGGTTAAGTATATGCAGGTGTTTACTATGTTATTCTTTGATCTAAACTCCAGAAAATAAAGAAGAAAATATTTTCATGAAAATAATTACTGTCTGTTAATCATATTTAACATGAAAATTTATATACAATTCGGAATTAATGACAAGTTTGTAATTCTTCAGAGAATTTCTATCCTGACCAATTGGAGGGTGAATATTTGTCATGCGCCACCTAGTGGTAAAAGTCTTGATTTACCATGATGGGAGGATTTCCTTTTTTTTTAAAGATTGATTTATTTATGCATGCAAGCTGGGATGAAGGCCAGAGGTGTGGTGTGGGGTGGTGAGAGGATTCACCAGAGACAGAGTGGGGAGCAGAACAGGCAGATCTATTGAAGTACACTGCTGAGGGGAGCAGCGGGTGACGGGAGGATTTCTGAAAAACACAATTTGATGATTGAGCCATTAACTATTACTATAATGCTACTGTAATAAATACACAAAATTAAAGTATCTTATTATTTTGTATCAGTATAATTAAAGGTTCCCTTAATTTTCAGTATTTGTTCTTGGTTTAGGAGATGCCTCTGCTCAGGCATCCCACCAACCTGGAGGTCCCTACACGGACCTCAAGCATGGTCCAAATGTAACCGGGCTGAGTCCAAAGTCCGGGAAAGGTGGTGCCCAGCAGCATGAAGTTTCCAGCTGCTCTGTAACTCGTTGCTTACAGCATGAGTAACTTCAGAGACAAACGCAGGCCCATTATCGCTCTGGATGGAGTTGGGCAATCCGAAGTGAGGGATTATCTCCTTTAGCAGCTGTTTAGCCATCTCTGAAGCTTTTTCTGTCTTGGTGGGGAATGCTTCCACCCACTCTGAGAACGTATCCTCAAAAACCAGTAGGAATTTGAAATTGCCAGTGATTCTAGGCATTTGTGTGAAATCCACTTGCCAGTCCTCAAAAGGGCAATTGCCGTGATATTGAACCCTGATGGCTTTAGGGTGCGATTCAGTCTTGGGGTTATTCCTGGCACATATTTGGCAACCCCGGGTGATCCATCGTGCTATATTATGTAAATATGGACCCTTTAAATATGGGCGCACTGTCTCTAATAAGGCATCTCTCCCATAAATAAGACGCCATCTTTGACACTTGGCCTATTGTTTGGAAGAGGAGCTCCACGTCAGCACTGGCGGGAAGACGCCGCCTTCGTTGTTACTTCTTTGGGACTTAAAAGGACTGGACATTACTTTAAGTAAGGTAAATGGCCATATTCTGGCCTCAATAACTCTTTGTTTTTCCCTATTTGTTAAATAAATCCCATTGTTATTGTTTCCTAAGTCTGAGTAGTCTTGCAATTGTGCACGCAGGTGCAAAACCAAGATAGTGACTGGTAAGCAATTTGGGCACTGCCCTTGGCAAGTTTTGAAGCCCTTTTGCCTGGCATCACAACTACACGCCAGACCTGGTTCTTGGCGAAATGCCCTGGAACAGGACAAGACAAGAAGTCTTGTGAGGACTGTCTGTAACCACCTCCTTATCTTGGGGGCTGCCAGGAGGCCATTTCACATTCACCCCTCTCTTTCTGGTCAGACATGGGGTTTTTAGTCTTGCTTCCTCCCTTGGGGATACAACCTTTGGCTGAAAACCAACTAGATGTAATATGGACAGCTCCTCCATGCTAGAGGGACTTGCTGTTTATGTCATGTGTCATCATGTCCCTCTGGTTCTCTGTCAACCCTTTGGGACTCAGGTGTTGGGAGCTGACATACTGGTCTTCTGACGTTGCCTTTGCTGTCCTAGTAAGTAATAGACTGTCTGCATCCGTTTGACTCGTCTCCTTGCCAGCTGAAGAGATGACAGGGTAGCAAATCAGCCCTATCAGCTCCTGTGGATTAGAGTTGTCATTGCTTAGCAAAAAGGATTTACAGGTGGTGTATATGTGCGTGTGTGTGTGCATATAAAGGCAGAGAATGCACACACTTCATACATTCTGGTGAAACACTGCAAGTTTTCTTTTTGAAACTGGTAGCAAGATAAACAATAACTTCTGTGCAACATTGTTCCAGGTCGGGGTAGGGTGAAGGACAGTGCCCAGTGCAGTGAAATAACACAGAGGTAAAAGGAATGAAGAGTAGGTATAGGAGATTAACATGATCACTTAGTCATAAGTAAGGGAGTAACAAATTACAAAGGAAAACTGACTCATTGTGAGCCCAACATATGACTTCAGGCCAGGTATGTAGGGTTGGTCATCAACAACTATACCTCTTCCCTCCCAGGCATCCCAATGCAGTGCTCTTGATAGGAACTGCCCACTATATCATCTAGTAGAAATTTCCGGAGCCATTTAGGAACCAAGATGAAGGGGCTCCTACAGGAGCATCAAAATTAATAATACCTGCAATGTATCAAATATAAAAAATATATATATATCATAATATCCTGAAATCATTGGTAGTTACTAGGTTAATAACCCCTTATTCTGAAAGTTGATAAGTAAAGGAAAATACTCAAGTATTTTTCTTAATTCTCCTGTGCAAATAATATTTCAATATAATCCAGTGGCTAATCAGAGGAAGATATTTTTTTAAAGAAAATTTCCAGCTAATAAATGCAGAAAGAGTGAAAGAATTAGAAAAAAAATCACCAGTTGCAACCTTCAACAAAAGAACGGATCTGGGCAAGAATCTTCAATAGCTGCCAAACCCATCTAGCGAATGATTAAGGAGGGACTTCTTTATAAACAAAAAAAATAATTTCCTAGGCCCAAGCTCCCCAAAATAATTTATAATGCTGGTTTATTTATGATGTCAGCTCTGGAAAAAGGATAGCAGGAGAAGGGAAAATTACAGTTCTATCCTGTGTTCTAGGGTGCTACTACTTCCAATTAAGATATAAACCTTTTCATTGGAGAGTTCTGGGAAGAACACTTACACCAAAAGGGGCAACTTTACTGTAGGCCTGAACTAATAAACTATTTCCTGATTAAAATGCAATCATTTTAAATAAACTACTTGAAATAAAAAGTATAGGAAGGGTCCCCACAAAAGCAACCTGGTACATTGGCCTACCAAGGTAAGTCATCAGTGGTGCTGTTTTTGTGAGACCCCAGGGTCTGTGAGCTGATTCTTGGATCCCCACTTGGGACAAAGAGAATGACACCACTGACCCACAGCAAAGACACTAACAGACTCAAAACAGACCCACACTTGCCACTCCTACAGCGAAGTAAGATACTCGGGCTGTACTTCAGTGAGAGAACAGGAATCATTCTCTGGAAGAAGGACTACCAGAACTATAACCTCATTCCACTGAGAATGTATCCCAAACTGCTTACATCCCCATGACTGGTACTGTTATGAGGAAGAACTAATTTCTTTTAAATCAGGAGCCCAAAGAGAAGATGGCTGTGTTTGCAACCTAATGCCTCGGAAAGCAGAATGTAACGCATTTAACTGCTTTTCTTTGCATAAAAGGAAAGTCAATTGAATTTCCCAGCCATTTGGAGCTATCAAATGGGAGCCTCTGTCATGGGCGTCCAGGTCCACCAGGGTCAGCACAGCGTAAGTCACAGCAGGTTGCCCAGGAAGCTCAACTTCTTTGCTGAACATTGGAGAAAACGTGTAATTTCTACCTGAATGCAAAGACTTTAGTTATAAGGAGAGAAAAGGTTGAAAACTGGAGATTATCCTTAACCCCACTAGAAGCATCAATGACTGACAACTGGGGAGAGGGGTGTGGAGCTGGGCAAAATGGGTAAAGGGCCCCAATTGTATGATGATGGATGAAAACTAGACTTTGGCTGATGATCACATTGTAGTGTATACAAAGTTGAATTATAATACTGAACTCCTGAAACTTACCTGTTATAAGCCAAAGTTATCTCCATAAAAATAAATAAATAAAATAAAAGACTGGGGCGAAAGCAAGAGAGCACAAATGAGCAGAAGAGTAATGAGAATTAGTGATGATCCTGAGGCGACTCACTTTAGTCGCCATTCTCCAGAATAAAATTCAAAATGCATGACCTTTTCATCACTAAGTTTTCAAAACTTTTCACTGCTTTGGATCTCCTCCTCTGGAGATTCCCTAGTGTGTCTATCAGAGGACGGTACTACAGACTCATCAGAATAGTCCACGTTTTGTTGGAAGAACACAGAGAAGACAAGTGGTGTTACTTCTGAGGATCAAAAATACTTCTAGACATGACAATACAATCCATAACCAGCACTGCACCTAGTGCTTAGGCAGTCTGGACTTTGAGATGCACACAGGACTTCATAAGACACTTAGGCTGAGGAGTTGACCTAAGGGAGGAGATTACTGTGGCTCCCTAGCACACATCTTGCTACCCACAGCACAGTAGGAAGCTTGAAAGATCATGGGATCGCTAAGAACAACCATGTCAATAACCTCGAAGAAATGGACAGATTTCTAGATAAACTTAGTTTACCAAGAACTAAACCAGGAAAAAACAGAAGACTTGCAGAAACCAGTAACAAGCATGGAAATTGAAACAGAAAAAAAAAATTCTCCCAAAACAAAAGTCCAGGGTCAGACAGCTTTAAAAACATATTCTATCAAACCTTTAAAGAACGTATGTTCAACTTGCTCAAATTATTTCTAAAAATCCAAGAAGAGGGAATTCTCCCTAATACATTCAGGATGTCAACATTACCTTAATACTGAAACAAGATAAATACAGCACAAGAAAATTACAGACCAATGTGCTTGATGAACACGGACGTGAGAATCTTCACCAGAATATTAGTAAGTTCCATTCAGTAATGCGTTACAAGGATTATACATCATGATCGAGTGGTATTTATCCAGGTATGAAAGGATGGTTTAATGTATGCAAATCAATCAATGTAAAACGCCATATCAACAAAAGACAAAAATCATATGATCATATCAATAAATGCAGAGAAAGCATTTGATAAGACTCAATACACATTTATGATATGATAAAAACTCTAAACAAGATGGGAATAGAAGAATCTTGCCTTAATGTAAGCATATATTATACATACAATAAAGGTTATATATTAAGGGCTTAGCTAGAGCAAACAAGAACAGGAAATAAAAGCAATCCATGTCTGAAAAGAAATGAAGCTATTACAATTAGCAGTTGATACGATATTCTATATAGAAAACCCTAGAGACTCCACCAAAAAGCTATTACAAACAATAAACAACAACACAAAAACAAAAATACAATGACAACAAAGGATTTAGAACAACAACATAAAAGAAATAGTAAATTGCAACAGCAAAATGAGTGGCAGTTTACAAAATCAATGTGCAGAACTGTGGGATTTTTTAAGACTTATTTTTTATTTATTTATGCATACAAGAATGGGGTGTAGGCCAGAGGTGCGGAGGGTGAGAGGATTCACCAGAGACAGAGTGGGGAGCAGAACAGGCGGATCTACTGAAGGACACTGCTGAGGGGAGCAGCGGTGAGACAGGAGAGGTCTGCTGCACCATGTGGGTCAGCTCCCTGGCCGGGATCGAACTCATGCTGCAGTGGCTGCAGATAGCTTCATAGTGCTGAGACTAATCCTTGTGCCACCAGGGAGGTCCCTATGTGGCATTTTATATATACAAAAATGAATGAGAAGTAAAATAAATAAGAAAATAATTCTATTCTGGATCACTTCAAAAACAATCAAATACCTTGGAAGTAACCTAACTAAGGATGTGAAGGACCTTTACAATGAGAACTACAAGATCATTTTAAAGGCTTTAGATCATAACATAAAGAGATGGAAAGACATTCCATGCTCATGGGTGGAGAGAATCAATATAATCAAAATGACTATTCTAACTAAAGTAATGTATAAATTTAATACAATACCCATCAAATGCCAACAATATTCTTCAAATAAATTAAACAGAAGTTAAAGGTATACTGAGTTGATTTAATATGGATACAAGTATTATCATATAGTAATATAATAGCAATAGCCAACATTTGTTGAGGGTCACACGCTGGTCTGTGAACTTCGCATCGATTTATCTTATTTAACCTTAAGAAAGAGGTATTATTTATTACGCTCATTTTAAAGATGAGGAAACTGAGGCTCAGAAAGCAAGTGGCTTGTTCCAGGTCAAAGTCAGTGAGCAGGATTGGAATCTATAGGCATTTTGATCACAGAAACTCTCCTATTTTACATTCTACTGCCTCCTTTATTTGTTTCCTGTAATATGTTGGAATTATCATTAGTACTGTTTGCCTTAGGCAGCTGAATCTATCTTCCGTGATTACAATCTTCCTGAGGGCAAGAATCTACCCACAGGCCCAGCAGGATCCCTAAGTAACCCTGTGGGCCTAGCTCTTTCTTCACTTAGTCTCCCTATTGGCTGGCATGGTTCTATGGAGTAGTCCATTATGGTGACACATGCTGACCTCATACTAGTGGCTCACTTTAGAATCCTGAAAGGAGCAGAACATCTTAGCTCAAAGGCTAGAGAAAAGGTGGCTATCTGAATTTCAGTTACCCTATTCGTTTTGTCCTAAGTAGTAGACATATTTAAATAATGGACACATATCCAAAGTTCTTTTATTTTTTTATTTTTGTGCTTTTAGTGGAATGCCAACTTCATTTACGCTTGGCTTGTTCTGGTGAGTGAAAACTATCCAAACTGCCAATAATAGGATTAGAAAGTAACATTAGCCATTGGGGAAGTAAAGTTGTACACAAGGGCAATTCTATTGTCTTGTTAAAAGTTTTCAAGATAGTAAATTGTAACAAATATTTTACAGCACCCATAAAATTCAACGGCCCACCAGGTAGACCAAATGGAAGAAATGGACCACATCAAGATAATGAATATCCATCAAAATACACAGGTAATCAATATAATGTTTATACTCAGTGAGATTACAGTTATGTCAAAACAAAATAGGACCCTGGCAGACCCCAGTGAGACCTGGAGTGAGAACTGGAAGTAGCCCCAGCACGGTAGGTCCCGCAGACCCCAGGGAGCCCTGGACTGGGAACTGGGCGTAGCCCAGACCTGGTAGCCTACGGATGATGGACCCCAGCAGAGGCAACAGCAGAGTCTGGTACCCACTGCCTGAGGCTCTTGGAGCAGCAAGTCACAGAGACACTGTTTGGAGAGATAGTCCCACTGATAGGAGTGGGACTGATTATTCCTTGAACAGTAGAGACCATTGCAGACTTCAACTGGATTGACACTGAGGAGAATCATGCTACATCAGTCAGGAGGTGGGTGGAGAGAGAAACCTGCGGGGGGGAGTTGTAGTCTGGAGGAGGTGACACTGGTGGCAAGGCTGTCTGCTCAGCTAGGGCTCTAGGGAGGGGGAGAGCAGAGGTTGTGTGAAGGCAGAAAACCTTGAAGGAGGGGAATGCCTATGCAGGAGCAGAGGGGCTCCACACAGGCTTGGTCTCTCATAGAGATAATAGCACTGTAGACACTCTGATCTGCATCCCTCTTCCCACCTCCTGGGTCTGGTGCTTACCTTGGGAGGTACACAGAGAGCACAAGTTTCTCATCCCAAATCCCAGAGAGAATGGATATTGGGGGTGCCACAAACATAAGCCAGCCCAACCTCAACTCATTCACATCAACATTTGGATCCCTGCAAGGGCCCTCCCCACCCTGACTAACTCTATAATATATCTGAGTCCACACAGAAGCCAGCAAAAGCCAAAATACATACACAGATGCATATATACATACATGCATACATACATAACACATAAAATCAAACAAAACTATAGTACCACCCATGGGAAAAGTAAAATAGTTTACCCCCTATGTTACTGTTAAAAGCAATGATAAAATATGGAGACCTCTAGTAGCAAAATGGACAAAAAGAATAATCACTCTAAATGTAAATGGACTAAACTCAACAATCAAAAGGTACAGTGTGACTGGTTCGATTAGAAAACAAAACCCAACTTTTTATTGTCTACAGGAGACCCACCTGAGTTCCAAAGATAAACATAAGCACAAAGTAAATTGTTGAAAAACAATTCTCCAAGCAAAAGGGGCCCAATAAAAGCCAGGGACAGCTTAACTTATATATTATAAAATAAACTTTCAGTTAAAAAAGTTAACAAGAGACAGGGATGGACATTATATAATGATTAAAGGGTTCAGTACACCAGGAAGACATAACAATCATCAACGTAAGTATGAAATGAAAGAGCACCAAATTTATCAGACAATTATTAATAAATCTGAACACAGACATTGATCAAGCAATACAATATTACTAAGGGACTTCAGCACCCCACTTATAAAAATGGACAGATCAACAATAAGGAAGCAATAGCCTCATGTGAGGAATTAGATAAGACGGGCCTACTAGACAATTATAGGGCATTATGTCTCCTAAAAGGTGAGCACAAACTCTTTTCTTTTTTTTTTTTTAAAGATTTATTTATTTATACATACAAGCTGGGTTACAGGCCAGAGGCGTGGGGCGGCGAGAGGGTTCACCAGAGACAGAGCAGGAGCAGAACAGGCAGATCAGAAATACACTGCTGAGGGGAGCAGCGGGCGAGGCAGGAGAGGTCTGCCGCACCATGTGGGATTCTCCCCGGCCGGGTGTCGAACTCGCATTGCGAGCTGTCGACAGCTCCACAGCGAGGCCCACAAACTCTTTTCAAGTACACATAAAACATTCTATAGGATAGAGCACATGTTGGGTCACAAAACAAATGTCAATAAGTTCATGAAGACTGAAATGATATCAAGTATCTTCTCTGATGGCAATGATTTCAAACTAGAAATCAACCACAAGAAGAAAGCTTGGAAACACCTCTAATACATGGGAACTGAGCAACACACTACTAAATGATTATTGGGTTAATGAGAAAATCAAAGGGGAAATTTAAAAATACCTGAAAACAGATGAAAATGAAGACATGAGCTACCAGAATCTATGGGATGAAGAAAAGTAATACTAAGATTTAAGTGTATAACAATACAAGCCTACATCAAGAATCAAGAAAAATCTCAAATAAACAAGCTAAACTTAAGGAATTAGAAAAAGAAGAACAAATGAAACAAAAAGCCAGTAAAAGGAAGGAAATAATAAAAATTAGAGCAGAAATAAAAGTCAAAAAGACAGTTCAAAAGATTAGTGTAACCAAAAACATGTTCTTTGAAAATATAAATAGACAAATCTCTAGCTAGACTCACTATGAAAAAGAGGTAGAAAACTCTAATAAATAGAATCAGAAATGAAAGAGAAGACACCTCAGAAATACAGAAGATCATAAGAGGCTATTATGAACATCTTTTTGCCAACAAATTGGAAGATCTGGAAGCAGAAAAATTCTTAGAAACATATAACATCCAAGAGTGCACTGGGACAAAATAGAAAATCTGAACAGACCAATTATAAGCAAGAAATGGAAACAGTAATCAAGAGACTCCGCCAAAACCAGACAGTTCTACAAGGAACTTCTATTAGGAACTTCTAATAGAAATGTCACTAGTTCCTTCAAAGAGGAATTAACACCTATCCTTCTCAAATTCCTGCAAAATATTTAGGAAGAAGGAATGTTCACAAACACATTTTATGAGACCAAAATGTGGTATCAGGTAAATGTGGTATATCAGGTGAGCACAAACTCTTTTCTTTTTTTTTTTTAAAGATTTATTTATTTATACATACAAGCTGGGTTACAGGCCAGAGGCGTGGGGCGGCGAGAGGGTTCACCAGAGACAGAGCAGATACCAGACCCAGACAAGGACATCACAAGAAAACTATAGAACAATATTCCTGATGAATACGTATGCTAAAAATCCTCAACAAAATGCTATCAAATAAAAATCAACATTACATTAAGATGATCATACATCATGACTAAGTGGGATTTATTCCAGGGATGCAAGAATGGATCAACATATGCAAATCAGTCAATGTAATTCACCATATCAAGAACAGGAAGATGAAAAATCATATGATCAGTAGATGAAGAGAAGGCATTTGAGATTTAGCATTCATTTGTGATTAAAAACCATTAATAAAACGGGGATAGAAAGAACATACTCAATGTAATATGGCCATATTAGAGAAACCCACAGCTAACATCATTCTCAATGGTAAGAAACTGAAACCTGAAATCTGCTCCTACAAGATCCATGACAAGGATGTCCAATATTACCACTACTATTCAACATAGTACTGGAAGTCCTAGCTAGAGAAAATAGGCAAGAGAAGATATAAAAGGACTCAAAATTGGGGGGAAAAGTATAACTATTTCTATTTGCAGATGACATGATACTATACATAGAAAACCCTAAAGACACCACTAAAAAACCATTATAAACATTAACTCAGTAAAATAAAGCACCAGACTAGAAAATCGACAAATAAAAGTCTGTTGCATTCCTATATGCAAATAATGGACTAGAAAAGAAATCAAGAAAACAATCCTATTTACAATAGCATGAAAATGTATTAAATAGCTAGGGATAAAAAGGAGGTGAAAGACGTATTCAACTAACAGTGTAGACATTGTTAAAATATATGGAAGAAGGCACAAAGAAACGGAAAGACATCCCATGCTCATGGATTAGAAGAATAACATTGTTAAAATGTGTCTTACCAAAGCAATATAGAGTGTAATCCCTATCAAAATTTCAATGCCATCCTTCAAAGAAATAGAGCAAACATTACTGAAATTTATGTGAAATTTATAATGATTTTATTAATTTATGTGAAATTTATATCACAAAAGCTTGAAAAAACTAAAACAATCTTGACAAAAAATATATAGATTTCAAACTACCCTACAAAACTATAGTAATCAAAACAGTATCATATTGGAAGAAAAATAGACACACAGACCAAAGGATAGAATTGAGAGTTCAGAAATAAACTCATATTTATAAGGGCAGTTAATCTATAACAAAGGAGCCAAAAGTATAAAAGTGGAGATTGGAATGTCTCTTCAATAAATGCTGCTGGGAAAACTGGACTGTCACATACAAAAAAAAAAAAAAAGAAACTGGATCATTCTCTCACTACATACACAAAAATCAACTCAAAATGGATTAAAGATGGAGGATATAAGACAGGAAACCCATAAAATACAAAGGGAAAACACTCCATGACATTGGCTTCAGTGATATCTTTGGGGCCTCTATTCTAATAGCAAGAAAAACAAAAGCAAAAAGAAACAAATGGGAATATATAAAGCTTAAAAGCTTCTATATAGTGAAAGAAACTATCATTAAAACAAAAAGACACCCTACTGAATGAGAGAAAATATTTTCATATCATACACCTGACAAGGGGCTAATATTCAAGATCTACAAAGAACTCATACAACCACAAAAAGAAAATAAATAAAGAGCCCAATCAAAAAATGTGCAGAAGAGCTACATACACATTTCTCCAAAGAAGACATACAGATGACCAACAGACACATGAAAAAATGTTTTATCATTTATCATCCGGGAAATACAAATCAAAATCATAATGAGATACTTGTGAAAATCACCTCATACCTGTGAAAATCACCTGTGAAAATGGCCCATTAAAACAAAAAACAAAACGAAACCAGAAACAAGTGTTACCAAGGGTGTGGAGAAAAAGGACCCCTCATACACTGTTGGTGGGAATGTAGACTAGTCCAGCCCCCATGGAAAACAATATGGAGATTTCTCAAAATATTTAAAAAAGATATACCATATGACCCAGAAATTCCACTCTTAGGGATCTCCCTGTAGGATGCAAAAACACTAATTCACAGACCACTGTGAATGCACTCCTATGTTCATTGCAGCACTATTTACAATAGGCAAGTTATGGAAACAATCTAAGTTTACAATAACAGAGCAATGGATCAAGAAGATATGGTATACATACGCAATGGAATACTTCTCAGCTCTAAAAAATACATTGTTGTCATTTGCCATAACATGGGTGGAACTGGAGGGGATTATGCTAAATGAAAAAAATCAGAAAAAAAAAAGACAAATACCAGATGACACAGAGATACAAAACAAAATTGCTGACAAAACTAAACCAAAATAAAGTCTAGAAATATGACTTCCGAATTGAGGCTACTTGGGGTGGGGTGGAGGGGGTTAGAGTCAGGGAGGAAACAGAGCAGGTAGGGGGCCCAGTGGTCTAGGGTAAAGGACTCTGGGTGTTTTGGTGGTGGGTGTGGTGTGGGAACATAAATCTGAGGAGGTGTGACCCTCCTTGATCCTAACTAAAGCATATTAAAACAGTTGTATGACTTTAATCGTAATTTGATGCACACGTTTTGATGGTAGAGACTATTAGTCCCAACATCGATGATTTGCAAATGTACTTCTTTCTTTTAAGATTTTGGTCTTTTGTTTTGCTCTGCTTTTTTCTGAATGCTAGTGGAATTTCTACCTCAAAAGACAGAATCAACAAAGAAAGCCCTATCTGCATAATATAATAACATTTAATTAGTGTTAGTGTTGGTGACACTGCCTTTCATATGTTCTGAAGAGGCTTCCCAACCTGTGTTACAAAAAAGCCAGAAACCAAATGGAATATGTTCTTAATGTTCCATATTAATTAAAACAAACATTTAACGTGAATAGTTCCTTATCATTTTGCAAGAACATAAAAATTATTCTAGTGGACTTGGAGTATATTACATTAATTTTCTTAACATTGAACATTTTAGGTACAGGGAAATATTTCAAGGTCTTTGTATAATACCAAGTTGTTTTAACTCGTAAGTTTCGTTTATTATGGAATCATTTTCTTTCTTTTGCACACAGTAAGTTAAAAAAAAACAGACAAAATAACAGAAGACCAACAGTAATTTGGTGTTAAAGCATTTTCTTAGAGCCCCACTCCATGCACGGTGGCATCACTGAAATCAGCATCGTGTACAGGGCTAATAGGCAAAGCTTGAACTGAAGTCACCAAGGTATTTCTTTATCCCCCTAAATCTATCTCTAACCATCACCTCCCACAGTTTCAGCCATTCCATATAATTCTTGGGGCGTCAGGGGAAACTGAGGACCTATAGCTGTCGCCAGGGACACTGCTGCCTGACTGCAGAGGGTGCCCGTGTGCCCAGAACTTGCTTACACAGCACTTCCGTGCCAGTTCAACAAATGGGGCCCTTCTCGAGAACAAATTAGTAAACACCACTCCTGTTGGATTTGTCAGAAACGAGAACCTGCCCTGGGCTCCTGCAGCTCTGTGGGGCCTTGGCGTGGCAATCCGAGCACAGGCTGGGTTCCAGGCCTCGGAGCCTGCCCACGCACAGGTCCCTTGGCGCAGCACACAGGGGACACCGACAGACACGGAGGTCCGGTGAGCTGCCCTTGGCGCTCTGGTCTCCTGCCGTGGTTTCCTCTCCTGGAGCCGAGCAAATCACTTGATTCCAAAGGCCACCAATGTGCCTCGCAGTTCTCTCCCCTTCCAGAAAGCCTCCTGTCCTTTCTCTTTTGATATTCGCTACAGGCCTGCTCCAGCAAGCCCTGCTCCACCCACTCCCACTGTCACAAACGCACAGGCTTACTCGCCTTGCCTTGCTGCTTCATCACTCACTGTCTTCAAGATCTTTGTCTTCTGCAAGCACCACGCGCGGAACTTGAGTCCCGACTGGAGCACAATCAGTCCAGCCTTCCGGTCCTTTCTCTAACACCAGCTTGCTTCTTGTGAGCATAATAAGCAATGTACAAATGAAAAGTACACTGGAATATGGGTTATGAACTGTCATATAGAAAGAGATCAGGATGTTTGATAACTTATGTGCTGGCAAAGACACAGCGAAGCTCACATATGATTTATAGGCATATGAATGGATCCAACTTTTATAAAGGGGAAGAGTTGATATCTATCAAAAGAAAAGGATGTGTAGACTGTTTTGGATGCAGCAATTCAACTTCTAGGACCATAATCTATATTCTAAAGTTAAACATTTTAGTGTACTTTTCTTCTCACCACTTTTTACCAGGCCACCCCATTTCCATGAATGGTGTGAACCTTGGGACATTGTTGAACTCTGTCAGGCTGAGCCACCCCATCCTGTACCTGATTTAAGGAATGAATGTGTCTTTTATTCAATGTATACCAACAATAACTTATGGTTTTTCTTATTCCAGATATAAAGAATAATGAGAGTAATCCCGAAGACATGAAGTATCAGAGAGATGATGATATAGCATATGCTATCCCTAGAAGATACCTCAAATGGAATATAGGAAATATAGATTTATAAAATTCAACCCAAAAATTGCATGTAATTTTCTTCCATAGCACACCATACAATGTGGGGCAATAAATGCATCATTTAATCATAAAAGTGTGGCCACTCTTCCTTTCAGCAAATAGAGCTCAAGTGTTATTACACTGACTCAGGAAGTCAGATTCTCTACAATGCAGGAGAGAGGTGCTTTGACTAGAGGCAGGAGGAAGATGAAAGATGGGAGCCAGCAATTCCATGGGAACTTAATTTGTATTTGTTTACCCAGACTGCGCAACCTGATCTTTTTTTATTTTATTGGTTTAAAATGCTATTTCTGATTTCTTTAGGTATATCTCATTTTTCTCTCCTATTCCCCTATGGGAATAACAATACAATAAATATGTCACTGATATGCAAAGTTAAAAGAAATTATAAGAATTTCTTTTTTTTATTTTAAAGAGTGATTTCACATAGCCTAGGTCTTGCTAATTTTAACTGTGTATATAGTCAGCCACCTCCATTTCCCTGCGAGGTGGAAAGACTATTTTTTGCAACATGTAAGTGTGTGCTAAACAGCAAAACTATCCATCAGATAAGCAGTTGCATATTAACTACGGAGTCATTTGTTGTCAACTAGTGGTGACAATGATGTAATAACACTAAATTATTATATTCAAATAAATGTTCCAATAAATAAATGTTCAAATAAGTGTTTCAGATTAGGGCTTTACAAAACGTAAAGTTGTATTCCTGAGCTGGTTCATGACATCAATTGTTAAAAATTAATCAGAACCTAATACACATAATACAACTTAATAGAATAGAAAATATAATGCCTCACATGTATTAAAAATTTTATGACATTTTCCCGTTACACACACACAAAACACACACACACACAAACATATACTGGGTTACTATACAAAATGTATTTCCTATTATGAGTCACAGTTTCAAAAAACTTTTGAAAGCCACTGTTTCAGAGGCTTGCTGTCTTCCCGACAACCTACCCCATATGTGCTGTTAGGAAATGAACATACCATGCCTGCTGCATTCTCAACAGTGCAGACCAGAAAAGGATGATGACCCTCTTTTTTTCTAAGTACTTAATCTTTTTTTTTTAAAGATTTTATTTATACATACAAGCTGGAGTACAGGCCAGGGGCGTGGGGTGGCGAGAGGGTTCACCAGAGACAGAGTGGGGAGCAGAACAGGCAGATGGACGGAAATACACTGCTGAGGGGAGCAGCAGGCGAGGCAGGAGAGGTCTGCAGCACCATGTGGGAATCTCCCAGGTCAGGAGTCGAACTCGTGCTGCTGCTGCCGACAGCTCCACAGCGCAGTGCTTAACCGCTGCGCCACCAGGGAGGCCCTTAAGTGCTTATTCTGATCAGCCCTACCTGTGGTAATATTCAGAGGTTTTCTGGACCATAGATCACGCTGTTGACACATAACAAACTTGCGGTCAAACTCAAGCTCTTTGCAATGGTATTATCAAGTTGAAATTACTGTTACACTAAGTGAGCCACTGACAGGAGGAGGTAGAACTCTGAGCAAAACCCTGTATCACACCATAAAGAATTTTAAAAATTACAATCCTATTCTAGTATAATTAAACAGAAAAAATCTATTTCTATGGAGATGTTGTCCCATGCACGCATTCTAGGATCACTTTGAAATCAACAAATGTAAGTAAACAGAGACGGAAAACAAAATCAAAGGAACCTTGCTACTGAGAAAAGTAACTGGAATGTTTGTTTCTGAGTTACCTAATTTGGTAATCTGGGTATCTGGATTGCTTACATCTACATTGATTCAATTTATTCTCATATGAAATTTTTGCGTATTTCATTAGTGTACATAAACATCAAAACAAGTGTAAATTCTCTAAAGCAGTTCCCTAAAATTTAAATTGAAAGACTATCCCCCTGATAATTCAGTGCTCAATTAACTGAGTTAAGTAATCTCTTGTAGTTTTCACTTTTATATTTATTGATACATATTTCATATTTATTAAGGATATTTAACAATGTTTAATACATGCCAAATTCTTCCCCAACCACCATGCTTCTGATGTGTGCCCTTTTTCCTCCCACTCCTGGTTCTTGGAACACAAATAAGTCAAATAGAATTTTAAAAGGTCAGTATGTTCAGGAAAAATAAATTTCTCTGTTATCCATTTACACATCAAAGAGAAACAGCTATTAGATGATTCACAATTCATGATTACCAGAGCCACTCCTCTCTTACTTATTAGCATATAAATTTCACAATTGACAATAATGGCTTTAATATCCATTTTCTACCTCCCTTCCCCACTAATGTCAAACCCCAAGGGACTCATACAGATGGCTATACATCTTTCCAGTAAAATGGTCATATGATTAAGACATGATGGATACCAGTTAAAATTTATTCCTAAATTCATATGCATTAATGTTTCTAGCGGTCATGAACAAACTGAGGAAAAACTTTAATCGGCTCTATCAAAATATTAAAGCACCATTATAAGTAATGGGGAAAAAAAGCAAGGAGGACAGATGTGTCCACAGAAACTGAGAAAGTTCCAGGAGTTCTTCCTTTCAAGCAGTAAATCTACTAGTTGAATTGATCAGTTCCAAGTTTACATGAAAGCTAAACTTAGCAATGATAACTCAATTTTGCATAGCAATGCTACATGGGATTTAATGAAGTTAAAGGTACTAAGATTAATATACAATGTCACATCTACAGAAACGGAACTGTTTTCATCAAATTACACGGAGAGACAAACAGCTTATTTGGTTGCTTGTTTCATTTTTCAGGGAAATCCCAAGCATCTAAAAATGAGTTCTGTGAACAAAGTGTTTTCTTAAACAAAACATTTCCCATAAGCATACATATTGATGTAGTGTTATTCATGCTGCTAACACAGATGGGTACCTCTTCCACCCAGCCAACTGTCTCCATCTGATGTAGAAATGTAATCAAACCCCATCTATGGCCATCCTGTGTAAAGGTAAACAGCATCAGGGAATGTTAGACAAAGTATTCACCCCAGCAAGACCCCTATGAGAGTGGTGTTATCAGTAATCAAAATACCCTGCATCCTATAGTGATAAGAATACAACATATATGCTCATATAAACCTGATTTAAGAAAAAATTTAAGATTTACAGGCATCTGTTTAGGAAATTGAAAGCAAATATTTAGGTCATGAAAGGCACTGCTAAGACACATGAACCAAGTTATTCACATATTACCGCCCAAGTTTTGAGACATACACAGAAAGGCATTCAAAAGGACAACTAAAGCGGCCAACAGAGATAATGAACATTTAGTGAAGTAAATGGCCCTACAGAAAACATTTTAAACATTATTTCTAAAACAGGTTAAAAACTCAACTACATTCTTTATAATGTTGAGGAAAGCGAGAAAACAATTTTAAAATTCTATTTTCAGCATCCTTTTTCTGATTAGCACATATTATTCCTTTGACATTCCACCATTCACACATTTGCATACTTTATTCTAACCTTTTTTGTCTCTACATTTATTTCTCAGCAATTAGTAACTCATAAACACTTTGTCGAAATATCAATTATAAAATACAAAGGAAGAGTAATATCAAAGAGGAGAGCAAGAGAAAATGAAAAGTTGGGAAAGCTATTTTTTTTTATTGTTATTTATGTCTTTTACATTTTGTATTCCCCTTGGGCAGCCCACCACCAATTCACCCGTGATCCATCTCCATGGTCCCCTGTATTCTCCTCTCTTCCATTTTGTGCCCTTATCCTCCCCTCCCCCCACCCCCCCACCGCTGAGTGTCTCTCTCCCACCTGGCCTCCCTATAGTCCTGTTATAAGTGAAAGCTATTTTTTAAAAAAAAAAAGAACATATGGGAATCTCTTCTCTTTACTGCATCTCTCATAACTGCGTCCACAGAGGATATATTTCACTGGCAGTCCTGATTGCTGTGCTTTGTCTATCTACCTCATGTCTTTCTGTCTGTCTGTCTGTCTATCTATCTATCTATTTATCTATCTATCTACCAATCGCTGTGCTCTGACATCTATCACCTTTTTTGCACTGAAATCACATTTTTTTTTTAAAGTGCTAAATAATTGAGAACTTTCAGCAAGACTAAAACATGAGGGCCTCCCTGGTGGCGCAAAGGGTTAAGCACAGCTATGAAGCTATCCGCAGCCACTGCAGCACGAGTTCTATACCTGGCCGGAGAGATCCCCACATGGCGCAGCAGACCTCTCCTGTCTCTCCACTGCTCCCCTCAGCAGTGTACTTCAGTAGATCCGCCTGTTCTGCTCCCCACTCTGTTTCTGGGGAATCCTCTCACACACCCCCCACACCTCTGGCCTCCACCCCAGCTTGTAAGCATAAATAAATAAATCTTATAAAAAAAAAAAGACTAAAACACGAAAAAAGAAGATATGGATTATCAGAACAAGAAATAAAAGAGTACATGATCACTGCCCTTACAGAAATTAAAAGACTACCACAATCATATGCAAACAAACTAGAAAATTCCTAGAAAGATGCAAACCACTAAAATTCACTCAAGAATGAGTATAAAATCTGAATCAACATATAACCAGCAAAGAAACTGTATTAGTAATGAAAAAATTTCCCACAAAGGCTTCCCACAAGCCCAAATAATTTTTTTCACCAAACATCACTCTGATAACAAAACCAAAGACATCACAAGAATAGAATATAGTAGAGACTAATATCCTTATGAATATAGACACACCAAAATACTAGCAAACTGAATCTAGCAGCACACAAAAAGAAATACATATGGAATACAATGACCAAAGGGATTTATCCTAGATATGCAAGGTTAGTTCAAAATATAAAAATGTAATATGGCATACTAGCTGAATGAAATAAAAAGTCACATCATCTAAATACAGGAAAAACTTCTGATAAAATCTAAAACACTTCATGATAAAAACAAAAACCACACTCATGATAAAACATATGTGTAAATGTTAGACTTGCATGTTGAAAAGTACAAAACAATGCTGAGAGAAATTTAAGATCTAGGGGCCTCCCTGGTGGCACAATGGGTTAAGTCTCAGCACTATGAAGCTACCCACAGCGAGTTCAATCCCCAGCCAGGGAGAATCCCACATGGAGCAGCAGACCTCTCCTGCCTCGCCTGCTGCTGCCCTCAGCAGTGTACTTCAGTGGATCTGCTTGTTCTGCTCCCCATTCTGTCTCTGGGGAATCCTCTTACCCCACACACACACACCTCTGGCCTACAGCCCAGCACTTGTATGCACAAATAAATCTTAAAAAAAAATTTAAGATCTAAACAAATGGAGAAATGTTCTATGTTAACAGATTAGAAGACTCAATGTTGTTAAGCAGAAATTCTCCCCAAATTGATGGATAGAGTCAATATAATCTCTATCAAAATATCTGTGGGCTATTACATTTTTTTTACAGAAATGGACAAGCTGACACTAAAGTTTATGTGAAAATGCAACAAACGTATAACACTGGTCAACAAATTTTTACAAAAGTCATGTTACTGAAATAAAATTAGTCATTTCCTATCAATTTGTATGTGCTCAACATGAATATGACAGTCAAATTCTGATTTTGGCTCTAGTTTTTTTGTAATCTGCAATAAATGGATGTTTACATCACAAAATGCATGTCAATAGCAATAGGCCTACAGTTAATACCTGTAAAAAATCAAGTCATTGACTACTTCTTAGATTTCTTCGCTGTCTCTTGTACAGCTGTTCAGGAATAGAATAGATGGAAGACGGTTCCATTGTGCAAAAGCACAGCCTTAAGACTCAGTTTCCAAGAGTCTAGAAATAGTCTCCATTCTCGTGGGTAATGAGTGATTTCTAAGGCATTCATGAGACCCTCAATATCGGAACAGAATACCAGAGTACTTTCCTTTCTGAAGAAAGGCTCCACCTGCTGGTGGTACTTTTCGATAGAAAGAATTGTGACATCTTCTTAAAGAAGATTCCATTGTTGGAGTCTTGATCCTAGCAATTCTGCCTTGTTCTTGGATAAGTCCAAATCACGAACCAGGTCATTGAGTTCTTCCTGTGTTAGTCTGTGTGGGGTTGATGATGCACCATAATGAAAATCTGGATCGCTGCATGCTGATGGAACAGGAGAAGAACAGGTCGGCTCACCCTTGTCCTCATCAGAGGAATCAAGAGAATCTTCTGCTGGAGGTTCTGGAATAGGAAGTCCCTCACCATGTGGAACTGGTCTCAATGCAGATGGAACGTTTGGGTAGACTATTCTCGACTTCTTTTGCTTCATTATTCCACCGGAAAGAGGAGGAACCAAGCAGAACTAACAGTCTTTTACGCAGTTGCTTGGCTCTCTCCACACCACGGGGACTGCAAACGGCATGGATGGTCTTTTGCCACTGAACCACTGTGAAAGCTATGTTGTACGTGTAGCACAGCATATATGTGGGGCCCAAGGCTTGCCTTGGTCACCAACATTACATCCAAAGTAAAGATGGTAAGCCTTCTTCACTTGAGAAGTGATCCTTTTCTTCTGGTTGGCAAATGTCACTTCCCCACAAATAGAGCAGAAATTGTCCACGCTATTAACGCACTTTCTAGGCATGACTGTTCTGTATTGTGCCTAAATGCATAAAATAATAACAGTTCTATGGAACAGTGGCTTAAACTGTCTTGTACAAAGTCTGAAATATTTTTAATGCTCAACCTTTCCAACAGGGCTTTCTAGAGTGCACTGCTGACGTCAGCTTACTTCAGCAGGTGCCTGGTAGTCGTATTGCATTGCATCAGAAAATGATGCCATCAACTCTGGATGATGTGTGCATGATGGTATTATGCAATGCGATGCAATATTACATCATTCTAGGCTGATTTAGGATGTTGTTGCAGTCCTACTGGCTAAATTTACATGGTGAAACATATAAAATGAATTCTATGAAATATCTTCAAAATGAGAGCTAACAAAAAATTTTCAGGGTTATATTCATGTTCAGTGCACCAAGATACCTACAGATGAGGGCCTTTTTAAGTCAGTAATGATCTCAATATTGACCAGTATAATAGGCAAAAAAAAAAAAAATCTTTAAAGAGAATAAAATTGAAGAATTTATATTTCCCAAATAAAAAATTTACTGTGAAGCCACACTTAGGTACTTGACATACTTATCAAGTAGAAAAACAAGTTGAAGAGTCAATAGTAAGTATCCCTTTCACTAGGCAGCGCAGAGCTTTCAGAATGGGCACAGTGGTGCCGTGGCCATGGCGGCAAAGACAGAGGCAGTACATGGCACCACACCATGACTTACCAATGCCAGCCTAGCTATGGCCATCTCTCGATGTCTGAGATGTCAGCAACCATGGGCCTCAGTGTCTACACAACGTGCTGCACCATACACAAGCTGAAACCCCACAGACCGCTGCAGTGGCTTTCTAAGTGAACACCTAAAGCACTAGCTTGGGGCCACATTATGAAAAGATGGGGTGTGCCACATTACCGACCTCATACAGCACTATATCCTCATGAGGAACGACACGGCCTGAGGACTAAGGCGTGGAAGCAGGAGTGGCTGCATTTCCCACGGTCCCCACTGACAATCTGGGGACCGTATGCTTTCTGCTGTCTTAACCCGCAGTTTGCAGGGTTGTAGGTCCAGTTTTCCCAAGGGGGTACACTCTTTCCAGAGAACACAGAAGGGTCCCATTGAGGCACCAGCCAGAGCTCTGAATTCCTTGTGTCAAATGTCAAGCAAGCAAAAAGTCCTGAGACTGGCAGGACAACTGACAACTGACCTTGCCCTTGGGAGGTGAGACTGCTTTTACACCGGTCCTGTGCACCAGGGGGCCAGGAGGAAGCAGGTACAGAAGCCAGGTGATCCACTTGGGTGCCCTTGCCCCACTGTAACTGTGAGGGGACAAGGGCAGCAATGCCACACTGAGAAGGGTGTGATCTCCCCGGTCCACGCCATTCAGGAAAGCGTGAGTCACACTACCGGGGAAGTCACCGAGACCTGCTGTGCAGATGACTGAGGGGGGTAACTCAGAATGGAGAGCAGATGAGAGCCAGCTGTGGCCCCAAGAGCACCTGCCATGGGTAGGGCTGTCGGTTAGCCCGCTAAGCTCCCCCTTCTGAGCTCTCAGCAGGACAAACAGTCCTGGAGAACCATGGAACGTTGCTCCCTGAACCTGTGTGGAGAAGTAGATCTGTACAAAGCAATGGTGTCCAGGTTGTCATGGAAACACGCCGTCGAGTCCCCATCCCTGGAGAGTGAAACTGACTGATGCCACAGTTGCTGCGCAATGGATCCATCGTGACAGGCAGACCGGCGCTGCACTGCCAGCGACCAAGAGCAGCAGGCACACCAAGGCAGACCTACAGCATCAAAGTGATGCATAGATGTCTCTCTGAGACTTAAAATGATAACAACTATATTTCAGTTATTTTCTGTAATTGTAAGAAGCGGGCAAATGGAACATAATATAGTAGAAAGAACAAGAGGCAAGAAAAATTGACCTTAGCTCTGTTACTAAGCAGCCCTTGTGAGCTTGGGCGGGATCCATTTGTTCTCTGGGTCTCACTTTTCTCCTGTGTGAAACAGGAAGGTTGATCAGATTCTCTATAAACTCTCATTCTTTTAGCTCGAAATATGATTTTGTGTACAATCCATATGCTTTCAGTTCAACTAATGGAATTACAACAGCACACATACCCTTCCAGACCACAAGGTGTCAGAATGTGCTCATCTAACACTTAAATAGTCCTCAATTAACAATTTCACTCGTTTTGCATTAGACTAGAGGATTTTCATATATTTCACGTTTCAAAAACCTTCACAATTTCTCTATCAAGGAGGCAAAGGCAAGTATTACCAGTAAAATGTACCCTGGATAGAACTGGATTTTTATTGGTGAACTTAACGTAGTATATACACGTTGATTTTCAATAATGCACACTTGAAACTTACATAATGTTATAATGCAATACAACTTCAATGAAATTTTGTATTTATAAGGAAATATACCCCCCCAAAGCCTCATTTAATACACACAATATAACAACATCATATTTTAGTCTAGCCTACTTTAAATGTACGCAGCACAGTAACAGCTGCCTATCTTATAATAAAGCATTGAATAGCTAAAAAAAAAGTTTATATAAATGAAAGTAAAAAATAAATAATTTATTCAGAAAATAACAGGGAATCACCCACATAGTTTCTGGCACCCAATAATAAATCCTTCCCATCTTCCTGATATTATATGCTTGTTTTCTTCATGAAGCTTCCAGTTGTGCTATTTTTGTTCCCCAAGTCCACAGTTTATCTACTGTTCAAAAGACAGCTCTACCTATTCACAATGATGATTGTAACAGTCTCCAGAAATAAAGCTAACAAAATGCATAAAATATATATGAATGCAACTCTAGAGCTTCACTGAAGCATATGGCAGTTGACGAGGACATGTGAAGACATATACCAGGGTCTGGAAAAGTCAATGTCCACAAATTAATTCTAATCCAATGCATTGTTCCCACTGAACTTGAAAATCTTGGTTTAATGATAAATCAGAAAGAGAAAATGATGATCTGGACCTTTTTTTAGCATTTAGAAAATATTAAGATAAAATAAAGAAGGGACACGTGCTGTAGAAGAGCAAGACATTTCACACTACAGTCACTGAAGCAGTAAAACAGCACAGGACTGGGCAGGCATCAGCGGGTCAAAACAGAGTCTACAAGTAGACCTTATATATATGAAAATTCATTATTGCCAACAGCTGAATTTGAACTAGGTGATAAAAGCATGCGGTAAATAGTAATGGCAAAATCAACTTTATTTGGCAAAGTAAAGGGGATCCGAATCACACCCCACAGGGAATTTTAAATGAAGCAAGATCTTTCTTTTAAAAAATCTACACTGATCAGAAGGAACAAAGACCTTCACTGTATGTTTCTTGCTTTTATGAGAAAGAAATATTAAAACCTCCCTTACAGCGTCACTTGCGCCTTAAGGAGGCTGATGATGGCATATAGATAAGCACCCAATAACAACTGGCACCACCACTTCACAGCGTGTTTCGGAGACCTGGGCAGGCCTAGCAGGCCCTGCGTAAGGAAGGGGGCTGCTGTGATTCAAGGTGTCTGCCCAGCCTGAGACAGGAAGCCGAGCCACCTGTCCTCATGCTTCTACAGGATGATGCTCCGGAGCGCCAGAAAAATAACAATGCTCCTTGGCCCTGCTTTCTGAACGAAGAAACATGAGGGTACCAACGTGATGGATGATACAAAGCATTCATCCAAGAACCTTCCTTGACCTTTCATCACCCCACTTTATGAATGCTTCTGAGGTTGACAGGCAGGCAGACCACACCCACAAGAAGACTTCACCTGGTAGCCTCCGGGGTTAAGTCTCAGCACTGTGAAGCTATGTGCAGCCTCTGCAGCACAAGTTCGAGGCCCGACCAGGGAGCTTCCCACATGGCGCAGCAGACCTCTCCTGCCTCCCTGCTGCTCCCCTCAGCAGTGGACTTCACCTGCTGAGTAGATCCACCTGCTCTGCTCCCCACTCTGTCTCTGGTGAATCCTCTCACCCTCCCCCTCCCCGCACCTCTGGCCTACACCCCAGTTCTTATATGCATAAATAAATAAATCTTAAAAAAGAAAACTTCACCTGGTGGAATTTTAGAGAGGGAGGATGCAGGTCTCTGGGACCTGAAATAGAAGGAAATTCATCTTTTACTCTTGTCCTGCAGAAATCACTTGCGCTACCCCAGCAACTCTGTACCTGCAAATTCTAACCCACTCCCCCAATTTATAACTGCATTTCCTACCTCTCCTCTTTGAATATTACTTTCATCTGGAGGACTGTCTTACAAAATCACCCAGCACAAATATTATTCTGAACCAATGGGATATTGGGACATTATCTGACAAACATTTTGAAGAAAATCCAACAGAAGGAGAGCATTACATGTGTGACAATTCATTCCTCCCCCAAAGTTTGAGTTATATTTGTGAAAGGTTTGGCTCTTGGCTGAGACAGACACAAACCAAGTCCTGCTCGTACTGTTTACCGATACACTTGCTGTTCCATCGGCGCCTTTTCCTTCCCATTGCTCGAAACTGTGATCTGTCTCTCAGCAGAATGAGTCACTCACTAGTGCCTGGAAAACAACTCTCTTGCACCTAGGACAACTACCACTGCTCTCTAAAACGGACGGTAGAGGGCAGCAGAGCCCAGGCCACCCTGCCCCGGGAAGGCTCACAGACCCTGACATTCACGTTGCAAATTTCTGGTCCATTAGCAACCAAACCTCTCCTACAAGAATCCACATGATAATTGAGAGAAGGTTTCTTCTGGATATAGAGGGTGAACGCTAATAGTTGCAGTATTGCTATAATGAGGATAAACAAAGCTATGCCTCTCGTGATTATGCAATAAACACAAACAACATAACAGGCTTCAGCAGTCATTATTTTCAAATGAATAGGCTCCTCTCAGAGCAGGTGATATAATCTACAAATAAACACAAAGCATATATATGATATGGATCGCACTTGAATAAGAAGGCTGCAATTAAGGAAAGCCATTTAAAACTATAATTGATAATTTTTAAGTAAATATACCCTTGTAACCAAATGCAGATGGCAAACCCACTATACAGCTGACCCCTGGGCATGAAGAAGAAATAAACAGGAGGTGCATTACATGCTATTAATTATTTTCACTCCTACAGTTGTTTGCTATATAATACAGGTCAGGGGGTTAGCCTGAAGCTTCCCCTAATATATTAGTAAATAAATTTGAGCAGATTTTAATTTGCTAATGGAAAGGTCTGGGCCAGTTGCAAATAAGAGTGAGGCTACTTTGTCTCCCTCATTAGCATGCAACCAGGCTTAGCCTTCCCATTCATACAAAATGTTACATTTCCATAAAGTGTAGTGTAATTTGTCAGAAAAAAACTCTGTAAACTATATTAGAATAAAGATAAATTTGTATCATGTGGTCATCCTCCTCATAGAGTCTTTATGATAATTGCACACTGAACACCTGCCTCTAAATAAAACTGCCTCTGCCAAATAATACCACTCTGAATCTTCATAGTATGGAAAAATGACAGGGAATAAAATAGCTCTTCCTCTAACTTATTTCGAAGTAGCTATACGTATAGCTATAGCTTTTATTGCTGTTCACTAGTGTGTCCCAGGTTTTGTTTATTGTACAGGAGACTCTCTCTGCCTGGCAATTTTAAATTATTAGTCTACATTATGGATTTACGATGTTTTCCAAAAGCCAACATTAAAATAACATGGCAAATCATTGCATGCTGTGTAGCAAAAGCCCCAGTTGGAAATGAAGTAACTATGCTAAGTTAGATCTTGTAGACAATTTAATCTTAGAAAATATTCCAAATTATAGCTCGTAGTTGGAGTTCATGCTTCTCAGTGTCTCCTGCCCCAGTCCCTGATCGTTTTTTGGATCCACTGAAAATAATCCCTAAAATGTGTAAGCCCCTAATAAGGAAGACCCCAAATCTAAAGTTAGAACAGTGGAAGTGAATTTTAATTCTCCATCCTCACCTTTATTATTCCTCCCCACCTGGACCCCCGGGGGACCATAGGCCCCTGCAGCTCCCCTTCTCCCCAGCCACAGCCCCAGCCCCTTAGGTGCAGATGTGCCACTGTTACCCAGGTATGTTTGGTATTTCCAGCCCCAATTTGGGGCAAGCTGGAACTTTCACACTCACTCCCTGCACACTGGCGATGCCTTCTCTCAGCAAGAGTCTACTGTCTTTTCTATCTACCCTGAGGAAATGAAGCGCATTTGTGCGCAGACTCAGTGGAACCAGGCTATTTGGGAAGTGGAGGGCAGGCAGGTCACTATGCCCCTACCCTCTGAGGGGCAAGAGCCATTAAGGGCACGGCCCAGTGATCTCCATGTATGGAGCTGAAGTAAATGAAACTGATTTCTTACAGGATTACCTGCTGTGGATCCCAGTAACCAACACCACATCTCTCCCTCAAATTGAAGAGTGAGAAAATAGTGACTTAAGAGCCTGTCTAGAAGCTCCTGAATGGGTGTGGAATTTCTGGACAAGTCACATCATCCCCGTCACTCAACGGAGTTTGGGTGTTTTAATAAGGGAAAGGGAAAAAAAGGACAATGATTGTACTATTTAATAATTGCAACAGAGACAGAAAAAAATTAATAAGTACAATCCTCTTTTAAAAAAAATAATTGTGGGGCCTCCCTGGTGGCGCAGCGGTTAAGCGCTGCGCTGTGGAGCTGTCGGCAGCAGCGACGCGAGTTCGACGCCCAGCCAGGGAGAATCCCACATGGCGCAGCAGACCTCTCCTGCCTCCCCGCTGCTCCCCTCAGCAGTGTACTTCAGTAGATCTGCCTATTCTGCTCCCCACTCTGTCTCTGGTGAATCCTCTCACCACCCCCGACCTCTGGCCTACACCCAGCTTGTATGCATAAATAAATAAATCTCTAAAAAAAGAATAACTCCCTGTAGTATTGGAATCTCCTCAGTGGCATTTCCTTCTCTATTGTAGATTGCTGGTCATCCCATTCCATACTAAAATAACATGAGGAAATACTTCCTTAGTTAATGTGCACTGATAACTGTTTCAAATGCTACTTGCCTGCCTGCTTATGCTATACATTCTATATTCTATAGACTCAACATTTTATCTGTTTCGTGATACTTTCTTGTTTTATTCAGTGCAATAACTTTGGCAACCAGGACTAAGAAATGGCAGGAGGTGGGTCTCCCTCGTGGCTCAACAGGTTAAGTGCAGCACTATGAAGCTATCCAGAGGCACTGCAGCAAGAGTTCGATCCCCGGCCAGGGAGCTGACCCACATGGTGCAGCAGACCTCTCCTGTCTCCCAGCTCTGTCTCTGGTGAATCCTCTCACTGCCCCAGCCCCTGCACCTCTGGCCTACACCCCAGCTCTTTTATGCATAAATAAATCAATCTTAAAAAAAAAAAAAGAAATGGCAGGAGGAAATGTATATGCTAATCTTTACTAATTTCCAACCAGTCTACTTTCTTTTGTGATACAAAAAAAGGAAGGAAGGGAGGGAGAAAGGAATGTAGGGAGGGAGGTATGGAGAGAAGGAGGAGGGAGGGAGAGAGGGAGAGAGGGAGGGAGGAAGGAAGGAAGGAAGGAGGAAAGGAAAAGGGAACTATTTGGAAACTGGAGGAAAAGTGGAACACCAGAATCAGTTCCCTGATTACAATAATGCTTCAAGGATTATTCAGACAGACCAAAGACAGGTTCTTTTAATTCCAAATACCTTCCCAGTCTTTTGTGGTTGAAGAACCCAGCCAAAACAAATAGAAACACTAGCACCCTGCACTTCAAGGCATCTGTTGCTTTGAAACAGATGTATCTGTTGCTTTGAAATACTATCTATAAATGAAGTTTTTTTCCTAGAATGGAGGCAGTCATCATGAGCTTTCCTGATACTCCCCCTATGCAGATGAAACACTGAGAAAAAAAGCTAGGAAAGACAGCAAATTCAGAGAACACAGAATAAAAAGTGAAGAATACTTTATAGCTCACAAGTGAATTTGGCCTCCATTAAGGGAAGTCTTGAAGCCCAGATCATGGCACTCAGGGGGAAAGTAGGACCCCCAGAAGCAGGGAACATTTCCCAGCCACTCTGGGTTCTTCTCAGCTTGTCAAGCAAAAAAGAAAAATAACATCAGACAGATTAGTAGGAGAAATTGAATTACTTACATATGGATGAAGAATTTACCTGGCTGTAAATTCTAGAGAAAACTGGACAGATAAAGGGTTTACATCCTGAACTAAGGAGTAGGACAGGACCTGAGGCGTCAAGGAGCCAGAAAGGGGGTGTCACATGATGAGGAGAGATGACTTTATATGACAAAACCTTACCTCTCGGGTGCTTGTCCTGCCTTTAGATTTTTCTGATTAAAAAAATATTTCTGAAGATGTCTGTACATCCAGGTAATCTGCATTCTTTAAGGTTATGGTAACTGTTTCTCCCAAGGCCCAAAGGACTTTAATGGACCTTAGCTCCACATACCAAGGTGACACATTGGAAAAAGTCAGCTCTGGACATCTTGGAAAAAGCCTGTCTGAATATTTTCGGGGAAACCTATCTTACATAAGCGCTTAAACAAAACAAGTGAGGTAAGTACGAGACTTCCCCATTTCGAGATATTTGTATCAACTCTGCACCTCACTGTACACAGAAAGATAAAATTTATGCCATCATTTTAATAACCAGCACTTGAAGTTTTAAGCCTCGACTCCATTTTTGTTGCTCTTCAAAACACGGATTAATTTCTGCCTTCAATTATCTTCTTTTCAAGAGCTATAGAAAGTTTGGAAATCTAAGAAAACATGCTGTCTGGAAAGCAAAAATAAAGCATCACATGGTCCATCTGACATATTGGTAGATAGTTTGCATTATTCAAAGCCTAAAAGAAAGTTCTCAAATCCTAAAAATTAAAGATCATTAAAATTCTGGCTAAATGAATGTTGCCAGTATGTTTGCTCAGTACACTCAGTAGTATCGAAAAACATATGAAGTAGGCTGTGATTAAAAATGCCACCCATAACCAGACTCCATTATTAGGAGGAAAGAAAAATTTTAGGAAAATCTATTGCTAAGAAAAGTGATCAGGTGATAACTCCTAAAATCCCTTTATTAAAACATCCTCAGGGCCTCCCTGGAGGTGCAAGGGGTTAAGTCTCAGCACTGTGAAGCTATCAGCAGCCACTGCAGCAGTTCACCACATGGTGCAGCAGACCTCTCCTGCCTCGCCCGCTGCTCCCCTCAGCAGTGTATTTCTGATCTGCCTGTTCTGCTCCCCATTCTGTCTCTGCTGAATCCTCTCACCCCCCACAGCTCTGGCCTACACTCAGCTTGTATGCATAAATAAATAAATCGTTTTTTTTAAAAATTCCTTGGAGGGCCTCCCTGGTGGTACAACAGGTTAAGTGCAGCACTACGAGGCTGTCCAGAGCCACTGCAGCACGAGTTCAATACCCGGCCAGGGAGCTTCCCACATGGCGCAGCAGACCTCTCCTGCCTCCCCGCTGCTCCCCTCAGCAGTGTACTTCAGTAGATCTGCCTGTTCTGCTCCCCACTCTGTCTCTGGTGAATCCGCTCACCCCTCGGACCTCTGGCCTACACCCCAGCTTGTATGCATAAATAAATAAATTTTTAAAAAATCCTTGGGCCCACTTTCATCTTAAATGTTATCCACTGTTTAAATCCGAAGGGGAGTATTTCTCAAACAACTATCTGTGAAAAAAAGGTAATTTATAGATATTAGAGACAAGGACAAAATCAGCAAGGCAAACCTACTGTTTCTTCTATTTTACTGTCAGAAAGCAGAGGAGAGTCCAGGAGTCCCCTGCTCTCTATCTCCCCTTGATGCTTAGCGTTCCAAAGTGACAGTGCTTGACTCACTGCACCAAAATCTCCAGGCCATCTATAGGTATTTTAAGCATGTAGCCAATCCAATGGAATCCTCATTCTTAGGGGAAAATGAATTATCTGCTTTCTCTCTTTCTGGAGGCTATTTTAAATTGGGGAGAAATGGTATATTTCATTGTCAAAATGTAAATATTAAATGTAAGCTTTATCAACCAAAACAGCAAAATGTATGGCTGTCATTTCCATAATTTTTAATCCCTACCCCTATCCTTAAAAAATGAAAGCAGAGGCCTCCCTGGTGGCGCAGTGGTTAAGCCCTGCGCTGTGGAGCTGTCGGCAGCGACAACGCGAGTTCGACACCCAGCCTGGGAGATTCCCACATGGAGTGGCAGACCTCTCCTGCCTCACCCGCTGCTCCCCTCAGCGGTGTATTTCAGTAGATCCTCCTGTTCTGCTCCCCAGTCTGTCTCTGGTGAACCCTCTTGCCGCCCCACACCTCTGGCCTGTTCCCCAGCTTGTATGCATAAATAAATAAATCTTTAAAAAAAAAAAAAAGAAAGCAGAACCTGAGTAGGCCAGTGTCTGCTGTGGCGTGGGCCAGAGCTCATGTTCACGCAACTTCACAGCTTAGACAGGGGTACAGAAAGCCACGTCACAGCACTCATCACAAGGGACAGGATACCCTCCTCAGAGGTCAATGGTGAAAATGATAACAGAAGTAAGTACATCAATACTATCATTTATTGAGAACAATTAAAATTTATTGGGCACTTCTCAGGTGTCAGGTATTGTACTAGGCACTGTACACATATTATCTCATTTCTGCCTTCCACCAAAACACAGGCAGGTATTATCATTCTCTCTAGTCTACAGATGAAGAAACTGAGACTTAGAGTTGAATAACCTGCCTACAACCATCTGCTAAGTGGTCAAACTTGGACAGCGTTGAGTTCAGCCCTTTCCCACTAGCTCTACAACCTCTCCGATGGTAAACACACACACAGCACTGGATAACTGGTAAGAACTTCGTACCCACCTTTTCCATGCTCACACCCCCCATGACGCCTGCCGAGAGTTAACCCAGACTGTTTGAGCACATCTGGGGACACGAAATCTGCTGCACTGCAGAGCCCTTGGGGTCTGCACTTGGATTCAACCCCTGCTCCAGGGTTGATTGGCTTTGTTACCTCGGGTAAGTGACTTAACCATTCTCGACTTCGTTTTCTTCACCTGCATGATGCGTTTCATGGTCCTGTCTCGCTTTCCCTGTGGGGTCCCAGCTCCTAAGATAATGCATGTGAAGGTGCTTTGTTAACTGCAACATGACGGATATTCTTTATGTGGGGCCCAAAAGTGAGCTGTGGGAGGTTTGTCAAACCCTTGGCTTTTGTCTGCAGGCTTTGCCTGTATGTCTATATATGCTTTTTGGTCCCCACTGCCCGCGAAAATGCATCTATAGCAATTCTTCCTCATGGAACTCAAGAGTCTAGTGGAGAAGACAGAAAAACCTTGGGTTTGAGAGTATCAAGAGACTGCTAGGGAGAGATGAGATGTGGAGTTCCACAGCGACACAGGCAAATCCTGATCGTCAACATGCAGAAAATGGCAGAGTTGTTCTCTGGTCCATGCTCCTTTCTCCCAGTGAATTTAATTTGTCACGTGCTCCTTTCTAAGGGAACCAGAAACATGCACAGGTACATTATGATCAGCATGGCAAGCAACCTCTCTATCGTGCAGACCCTAAACTTCAATCACTAAAGCCTGACATCAAATCACTGTATTTTCTCAACTGCGAGGTTTATTACTTTTACATTTTAATTAATCTGAAAGTGAGAAGTAGCTACATACATTGAATGTAAAGCCCTTAATCTTTTCCAAAAGGATCATTTTGGATCAAGTGATCACACCTCTAACTGGTGGAAATGTGGTAAATTCTTGGGTAGCCACATCTTGTACTCTTGACTCATATGATAGTGTGAACTCTTTAAAATGCTGCACAAGGCCCTTTCTGATGGCACCGTTGTCCAGGGTCCTACTCTTGATTTCATTACATACTGCTTTGAATACTAAGCTCCAGGCCTCCAAAACACTTTCAGGTGCCAAATGGACAGGTAGGCATCTCTAAGAGCCAAGTAAACTGAGCATTCCTAGGGCTCACAGAAGGCTTATTTGCCTCCCTATCTCCAGTACCTGGGACAGTTCCTCCAATATAGGAAATATGGTAAAGTTTTAATGAATGTTTTAATTCATGGTCTTTTTTTAAAAAAAAAAAGATCTATTTATTTATGCATACAAGAGCTGGGGTGCAGGCCAGAGGTGTGCGGGAGGTAAGAGGATTCATCAGAGACAGAGTGGGGAGCAGAACTTATGGGACACAGCAAAAGCAGTACTAAAGGGAAGTATATATCAGGGTCAGGATGAGGAGAAAAAGGAATCCTCTTACACTGTTGGTGGGAATGTAGGCTGGTCCAGCCCCTGTGGAAAACACTATGGAGTTTTTTTAAAATAATAAAAATGGATCTACCAGTAACTCCAGTCATATAGGCATCTACCCCAAGAATACAAAAACAATAATTCAACTGGATTTATGCACTCCCATGTTCATTGTAGCCCTATTTCCAACAGCCAAGCTATAGAAACAACATAAATATCCTAAGACAGATGAGTGATGAGTGGATCAACAAGATATGTTGTAATATATACAATGGAATATTATTCAGCTATCAAAAAGATGAATTCTTGCCATGGACGGAAATGGAGGGGATTATGCTAAGGAAAATAAGTGAGAAGGAGAAAGACAAATACCAGACGGTGTCACTTACATGTGGGCTATAGAAAAACCAAACAAAGGGTTGGATCCAACCAAACTAACAACAAACCCTAGAAATCTGACTATAGAACTAAAGGCACCAGAAAGAGGGGAAGAGGGAGGAATGCGAACAAAGTGGGGAGGGAGCACAATGGACTATGGTGGTAGACAATGGGTGCTTTAGTGGTGGGTGTGGTGTGGTAGACAATGGGTGCTTTAGTGGTGGGTGTGGTGTGGTAGCAACACCTGAAGGGAAAAATCCTATCCTGAAAACACAAACAATGAGGTGAATCAATGTTACCTCAATTTAAAAAGAAAAGAAACTGAACCAAAAAAGTATTATATCTACACAATGGAATATTATTTGGTCATCAAAAGGAATGAAATACTGATACATGCTACAACATGGATCAACTTTGAGAACATGCTAAGTGAAAGAATCCAGTCACACAGGACCATATGTTTACATGTTTAAAATTTTAATACATGGTGAAAACAGCTAATTTTCACTGTTTCAACTAGATACTAATTACATCTTCATTAACTCTCACAATTACCTTGGGCATTTTTAGCCCCATTATAAAGATGAGTGAACTATTTTATCCAGAGTCACACAAATGTTAAGTGTAAACACTTGTATTCAAATCCAGGGTGTGGTGTTATAAGAGAGGTATGATCCTATACCTCTGAATCACATACAGTGCTGTAAACCATTGTTGCCGCAATAAAATTAATAAAATAAAAACAAATGCAGGTCTAACTAACTCTCAACTCTATATACTCCTGATTATGATAAAAAAGAGGCAATATGGTAGAAACGGGCATCTGTCAGCAGTTTAGGAAGGTTTAGAAAGCAATGCACCTCCTTCACCAGGAAACCAGCCCCCTGGACATTCTACAACTGAAACAATAGCTTCCAAACTTCCATAATCTCTGCTCTGATCAGTGATAAAGTCAGCACATGGGCTCCTAATATGGGCATATTACATTTTATGTGTGTGTGTGTGTGTGTGTGTGTGTGTGTGTGTGTGTGTGTGTATAAAATTATGCTTGGAATCCAAAATTATAAAGACCTGGAACACTTGAAATATTAAACAAATATTAAACAATTGTCTGTATTAGATTCTTTCATTCCCTTTGCAACCTGCTTATTACAATTCAGGGTCAGGGCAGCCAGAGCCTCTCCCAGCTGCTCAGGGTTCAAGGTTGAAGTCAGCCCTGGACAGGATGCCCTTCCATTGCAGGGTACACTCACACCTACACCCACACTCACACTGGAACAACTGAGACCTGCCCATGAACCTCCAAGCACATTTTTGTGGTATGGAAGCAACAGGAGAACCTAGAGAAAATGTACTCTACACAGGGGCCTCCCCGGTGGCGCAGCGGTTAAGCGCTGCGCTGTGTAGCTGTTGGCAGCGGCGACGTGAGTTCAACACCCGGCGGGGAGAATCCCACATGGCGCAGCAGACCTCTCCTGCCTCGCCCGCTGCTCCCCTCAGCAGTGTATTTCTGACCTGCCTGTTCTGCTCCCCGCTCTGTCTCTGGTGAACCCTCTCGCCGCCCCACGCCTCTGGCCTGTACCCCAACTTGTATGTATAAATAAAAAATAAATCTTTTTTTAAAAAAAGAAAGAAAATGGCTAACTGTTTAAAAAAAAAAAAAGAAAATGTACTCTACACAGACAGTGGTCTCAGGCTGGAATCAATTTTTTTCTCATCATTATAAAAAAAAAAACCCTGCGGTATTACTAAAGATCTATTTATTTCTTGATAAGATCAAAATAAATGTTTTAATATTTCCTTTCTATCCTGGATGAATCATCTTACACACCCACTCTCAAGGTTCACTTTTCTTTGAAGAGAAGTCCTGCCTCTAGCCACGTATTCAACGATGTGATTGAAGAACCACTGATGACTCACTTGGCACCATGGATCTATTTAGACCTCCCTTGGCACCACATCTAGCCCCCACAGATGGTAGATAAACAAACTAAACACTCCCCTTATTGTCAAGTAAGTCTAGTAAGGAGCAGTCACTACTGGAGCTCAGTCCAACGCAGACTGGGCCAGTATTCTGACACCTGGACTGCTCAAAGGCCCCCAAAACACTGATTACTAAATAAGTTTGAAAAGTAAGGTGTTAATTTCAGTTATAAGATTTTTAAAAACTATGTGGATGGAGAAATATACCAATTTGGGGTACATGATGCATAAAATGTGTGTATGTGGGTATGCATATGGGTATAAAACATACATAAAATGTGCGCCAAGTTTAGGAAATATTGTTCAGAAGAGACAGGATGCACAAACAAGAGAACTTGACTTCAGAAAAGGGTTCTTACCATTAATATGATTTTTATCCTCTGGAGCTTTTGATCAAAAAGGTAAGTAGCTCATTTCAGATGTGGCTTTTATCTTTCTCATGTCTCTGGTAAATAAAACTCTTCCAAAAAAAATACGATTGGGCAATCACTGACGTATTTTAAGTAAATTAAACATTCTATGTCCCATTTACCACTTCATCATGGAGATAATTTATAAGTCCTTGGAAATTTAGTAGATTTAAAAGGAAAAAAGAACTACATTTTCCCAAATAAATACTTTCTCTGCTCTGGCTTAAAAATAAACTCCAATATGAATTATGAAATGTTCTTATTTCTGCAAGGTATTGTGATTTCTGAAATAATGAAGTGTAGTACTTGAAAATCACATTTAATTTACTCTGAGGGAAGCAAGCTAATGCCGTGCGAGGTTGCTGGGGAAACAGAAAAGCTTCTTTAGGTCAGTGTTGTAGCAGAGAAGTAAGCTGATATTTCACAATTTATTCATGGTCATAGCTCTAAACTCTTTCCTGGTTTCTAGCAACATATTCCTAATTTTACATTAAATATTCACATACCCCTTTAATCTGGTCTTGTTTTTGGCATCTGATGGAGATTTATAAAGTAAAAAAAAAAATTGAGACTTTAAGCTGCTCTTTACCACAGTCCCTATACATTTTGAGTTATTTGCCTAAAACTCAATTCAATAAAAAATTGCATCCAGTTTCAGCACCAGAGAAACTCATTTTGGCAATAGAAGCCCATTTATCATTAAACTTTTAGACGAAATAAGGACTCTGGCCTTACAATGAGTCTAATTATTCAGATAATTCACAAAAGCCCTGATTTATGCTAAATACTTAGCTTTAATTAACCAGCAGCTACATAAAGGAAGAAGGGGGTCTTAAGATGAGTGTTAGAAAAAGGACATATGTGGCAGGCGCTCTTAGTTGCTTTCCCAGCACCCACTTCCGTCCCCCTTTCTCCTATTCACACAGGACAACCTCCCACTATAGATGCTGGCTATGCCAGATACCCACATTGTAATCTTCTTCTTTTTTTTAAATTTATTTATTTATGCATACAAGCTGGGGTGTAGGCCAGAGGTGTGGGGTGGTAAGAGGATTCACCAGAGACAGAGTGGGAAGCAGAACAGGCAGATCAACTGAAATACACTGCTGAGGGGAGCAGCGGGCGAGGCAGGAGAGGTCTGCTGTGCCATATGTGGGAATCTCCCTGGCCGGGTATTGAACTCATACTGCAGTGGCTCTGGATAGCTTCATAGTGCTGTGCTTAACCCGTTGCGCCACCAGGGAGGCCCCCCACATTGTAATCTTCTCTTGCAGCTAAGAAGTGAGTTGGTGACTACTGCTGATCTAGCCAATGGAACTCAAGGGAAGTTGGCTAGGAAACATTTTCCTCCATAATTAAAGGGAAAAATAAGACAAAATGCCCTGCTTTCCTCTTCATCTGATGTGGATTTCTCTGCATGTAATATCTGGAGCTGCTGCAGCCTTCTTGCAACCAAGAGGGGAGAGATATCATCACCATTCTGGGTATTACAGAGTAGAAACATGGGGGAAAACTGCTCTGGTGAAAATATTGAGTACTCCATTAAGTAATCATAGAACTAACTTACCTATGGATGTGAAATAATAAAATGTCCTTGTTGTTTCAACAACTTTTGAGTTGGGTATTCTGTTCAGTGCAGCCGAAAAAATCATAGCTAGTAAAACTGTGACTGTTTTTTCTACATATTCTCCAAAGTCACCAAATTGACTTTTTCCCTTGTACTATAAATATAATCAGAATTTCAGCGAGAGAAAAACCTTCTGCTTACACAACAGGTAGATCACAGCATCTGTAGTGAGATGCTTCACTGATGAGATCATACCATCACCGGGGGAGAGAAAGAGCCTGAGACTGAGACTAAGTCCTGACCAGCTTGTTTTCATCTGATTTGTTCTCATGCCCTCGTTTTACAGGTGAGGAAACTAAAGTCCAAGTAAGTTCTTCAAGGTCACCAAAGTGGTCCCTGCGAGAGGACGGAGTTTCAGAGGACTGAAAGAGCACAGCCTCCTCAAAGGATCAATATCCCCAACTGGTTGGACAAGCGTGGGACCCAGGCTCATTATGAATTGCTCGGCTGGGAACATCAGTACACAGGCAGCAGGAAGCCCCAATGGATACTTCTGTCTGCTTGTCTAATTCAAACTGGCACTCAAGGGCCACCACGGCCTGTGTCCTTTCCAATGCTCGTGCTGGTTTCCCCCTATTCCTCACCACTCCCAGGCTCTCCAGTGTTCTTCGAACAAGGCAGCCTCCGCCTCAACCTCTCCCGCCCTCCACCTTTACCTGCTGGCTCTTCAAATCTTCTTTTCAAGGCACGAGAGAGACATCACTGAATGTTCCATTTGTTGGAGACAAAATTATTCCTTTTATTCCTATAGGATATACCTATGATCTCTGTCCTTACGCATGTGCTACATGGTGCTTTGCTCAAAACTTTAAGTTACACTTTAAAAACTAAGATAGAAGGGATATTCAGTAGACTTGGATCTAATAAAGTTATCAATCTACCTAACAATGCTTCATAAAATACTATCTTTCTGGTTTTAAGGGCATCAAAAAAGTTCAGCGCAAACTACTTTGTTTGGCTATATCATATTTCAGTCAAAACTTGTGGCCAAATGATAGGGGGAAATAAATTGAAAAAGACAAGGTGGCGATTCAACACAGAATCTCAGCTCAGAGAGCTCCCCGCCCCCACTGCCTGGCCTTGCAACTGGGAAACTAAGGTTAAGAGGAAATAGGGTTAACTTGTCATCCTATTTTTTCCCAGAAATTTTTCCCATTATCGCCTGTTCATACTTCAACTATTAACAGCACTGACATAAAAATAATACATCATGCTATTGGAATAACAAAATTCCAAGTAAAAAATAGCTAACAAGAATGGATAGACAAAACCTCCTGGGTCCCTACGTGACATAAAAGTCCACGAGTTATGGGTGACAACATAATGTGGCATTATTCTGATTTTAGTCTGGGACAGGATACATTTAAATCATACAAATAAAAGTAGTATCACTTTGCAGAACATCTGATGTAGCAAGGAACTGGTTCAGTTCTGGATCCTAGTCAGCTCTACACCGGGCTCGCTTATGACTTTGACTAACAGTTTTCCTTTTGTAGAAGGAAAAGACTAGTCTACATTGATGTTTTTCAACTCAAACTAGGCTCTGCAGATGTATTAGGGCAGATGGCTTGTCCGCTGCTATTAATTTTGTGTTTTCATTTCTATGATAATATATTTAAAAGTTTCCAAAGGTATTCTTATACTCAAGTACTGCCATGCTATTTGTCTGTCCATTTATGTGTTTGTGTTAACAGCTGAATGGAAGCCAAGTAGAGTGCTGAAAGTAACTGTTGAAAGCTAGACAAAAATGCCCACAAAGGTAGACATGGCAGACAAAAGATGTGTTACTGCCCACAAAGCCCCTGTATACAATGCAGGTGTCCTTCTTTGACCAGAAGAAGAGTGAGAGTAGGGAACCATCATATGTGTTCTATGAGGAGTCTACACCTAGTTTTATGTGTATTACTTATATATAAACATATTATATTTTACATTACACATGCCATATATCTTATGTTCTTATTTTTTATAGAAAATAATTTCAGCCAACACTGAGGATCAATAAGAATTTTTCCCCCTTTAAAAGTGGTCTCTCATATCAATCAATTAAAAAAAAAAAAAACAGGTTTTGATGACCTCTCAGTCCCTTGTGGCTGAGACACTGCCTGTGCCATTAGAAGTGGCTCAGAGACCCTACGTGCAGGGCCCAAGCGAACTGAAATGAAGAACTAAGCAACATCCATTGAACACTCTCTTTTAGTATCTCACCCCAAACTGCAGACCAGAAGAATGCCTTTCCTAACATTCCAATTCGAGATAACACCCAAAAATGAAAACAAAATTAAGGAAAATAACAGTTATGGATGGGCTGCTTTCAGGAAGTTGGTTAAAGTCTCTTTAGTAGTCATCTTGTTGGCATTTTTCATGAAATGCAAATGCTTGCCATGCTATACCTGGCACAGCAAACATTAAAAAGGCCAAGAGGGGCCTCCCTGGTGGTGCAAAGGGTTAGGAGCAGCACTATGAAGCTATCCAGAGCCACTGCAGCACGAGTTCAATCCCCGGCCAGGGAGCTGACCCACATGGTGCAGCAGACCTCTCCTGCCTCGCCCACTGCTCCCCTCAGCAGTGTATTTCAGTCGATCTGCCTGTTCTGCTCCCCACTCTGTCTCTGGTGAATCCTCTCACTCC
>PVIJ01009570.1:0-66042 GCA_004024925.1 Scalopus aquaticus | reverse complement strand
ATCAAATGGTTTCACTTATAACAGGACTATAGGGAGGCCGAGTGGGAGAGAGACAATCATTGGGGGTAGGGGAGGTAGGAGCCGGAGGGAGGGAAGGGAAAGGGCACAAAATGGAATAGAAAAGAACACAAGGGACCATGGAGATGGATCACGGGTGAATTGGTGGTGGGCTACCCAAGGGGAATGCAAAATGTAAAAGACATAAATAACAATAAAAATATATATTAAAAAAATAAATAAATAAATAAATAGGATGCTATAGACATGCATAAAGTTCAAAGAGTAAAGGAAGTTGTACTTGGATGAATAGTATAGATATCTTAAAGTCTGATCATAAAGAATGTACAAAATGTGATTTACATTATTAGAGGGCATAGCCTAATATTGTTATAGCAAACATTTTCTTGTATCAGTGTAATTTTTGCAATTTTTAAAAACATCAGAATCTGATACAGAGTTTTCAACAGCTAATGATTCACAGTACTCATTTCCAGAGATTTAAAACTTGGAGAATAAGGATTCCAATTCTGAATTTTGTTACAAACTCTCCATCTTATCCTGAAGCAAATACCCACAGAGCGCAAGGAAAGCTCAAGCCATCTAGAAGAGTCAGTTGTCTAATTTTCCCAATATCTTACTTTTATAGGTCACATCATTCTATAAAAATTACTGATAAATGAAGATTTGGAAAAGTAGCAGACAATTATTTTTCTAAATGTTACTGTAAAATGTGATTTAAATGCTTAAATGTAAAAAACAGTAAAGTCAATTTATTAATCTGCTTATAAATAATTGGAAAATAGAAAAATAAAACCTGCCATTTTCACTAGAGTCCTAAACGCCTTTGGAGCCTAAGTTGTATTCTTTGACTACTTGCAGTGATATAATGCTAGGAATATTTTAATGGAATCATAGAACTATATAAAACCTTTGTGTTATTACCTTCCCTGACCCCACGTCACTCTCATTGCCAAAATCTAGTAAAAATGCATTGTTTTCCAGACATTGCAGTTTCTGATGTAAAAACACCCTTTGCATCATCAAAATTTAATGCAATGTTTTGGACATCTCAATAGTAAGTCACTGGGTAACTTCTAAAAACTGACCTATTAAAAGAGACTATACTAGTGATCAAAATATATAGCTTGAGTAAGAAAGCAAGTTCTAATTAACAGATACAAAAGCTTTTAATGACTCTTTGAAGTTTTAAATGCCTGAGAGATTGTTATAATTACCAGAGGAATTACACCAGAGAAAGTTCAAAATATCTTAGCCACCAGACACTTAAATGTTAATCTCCCAGGCCAACAGATCCCTTAGCGTCCAGGATCTCCCTGTGCACAGGAAATGCCCACTAAGTCACAGTAAACCAGGTAAAAGCTGATAGGTAGTCAAGAAAAAAAAATACTGATTTATTCTGTGTTTCAGTTTTGGGTGTTTTCTTTTATTCAAATTTATTTCAGGAAGTAAAATGGATTTGAGATTCGTATGGGTAAAGCAACCTATAGTATGTGTGATTTATTCATACTTACGGCCCAGGTGATGGTCAACTCTCTGTTACTTCCACCCCCACCTCCTACATCAGAAGGAGCCACATTTGGCGCTGCAACAAACATAAACAAAACAACAAAATAAGGCTGGGTCATTTTTTCTGGGCATTAGAGTTGGTATTCGCAACCTAAACCATGAATTCTTTCTTTCACTAGGAAAGATAAGCCGCACACCTGATCCACTCAATTATAATAACAATGTCTCACAGTAGCTATAATAATCTGTTTTACTGCCAAGATAAAAATTGATTCAGTGCCACTGGAAATGTGCCAGTTTCTCTCAACAAAGGGTAGTGAAGCAAATTTGCCTCCCCCATCTTTCTTTTTTTCCTACTGTTTCCTTTCATTAATATAATTTTGAAAGAGTAGATATCTTTGTTGGGAAAATATTTCCATACCTCTTTATACCTCTTTCTTTTCAATGGGATAGCCATCTGATAGCTTACTGCTCCATTAGTTTTGTTTCAATCTATAACTAATTGATAAAAATTGATGTGTATGGTTCCCCTATATTCCTGCTATAAGTGAAACCATTTGATATTTTTGTCTTTCCTTCTGGCTTCCTGAGCATGCATTCAGTGAGGGAGGGGGAGGAGAAGGGCTCAAAACGGGGAGAAAAGAGCACAAGGGACTATGGTGACAGTTAACGGGTGAATAGGTGGTGGGTAACCTACAGGGAATACACAATAATGTAAAAGATATAAATAATAATAATAATAATAATAATAAATGAAAAATACTGATGTGTATGCATTAACATAGAATAATTTTTTAAGAAGATTTTTATTTATTTATGCATAGAAGAACTAGGGTGTAGGCCAGAGGTGCCGGGGGCTGGGAGGGAAGATACATTCACCAGAGACAGAGTGGGGAGCAGAACAGGCAGATTGACTGAAATCCACTGCTGAGGGGAGCAGCAGGTGAGACAGGAGAGGTCTGCTGTGCCATATGGGTCAGCTCCCTGGCCCAGGATCGAACTCATGCCGCAGGTGCTGGCAATAGCTTGTTGAAACTCCCTGAACAACCAGGGAGGCCCAACATATGATAAAATTTTCCCCAATTATCTGGAAATATTAGCAATCTAATAGTGCTCGTTATTTTATCCTAATTCCTAAATCTTTTCTGGTACCTTTTCCCATCATGAATTCGACTATCCACCACTCCCACCCCCTTGTTTCATCCTTCAGTTTCTCTAATGGAGTCTACACCACAGTCTCTACATAGGAATCATCCTATAATCCTGCTTTTCTCTCAATCTCCTTCACAACTTTTACTATTGCTAAACTGCAAAGAATTAATACATGACTATTGTACTTTGCTTTTCACAACCCACAATCTGTTTCCCACTTCTTTATATAACTGACTTCATTCTCAAAATCAGAAATTGCTTCTAACTGCCAAGTCAAGGGTATCTTCTTTGTTTTCCCCCAGGTTACTCTCCTTCCTTGAAAGTGTTTCCAGGCACATCTTGATGGATTTGTCAGCTCTATGCTATTGGACACTATCTTACGGGATTTGCGCCTAACTATAATTGTCTAGATAGTTAAAACACAGTTTGTTCCTACACTTGAGACACTTGTAGGACACATACTACATGGCTGATATGTGCTTTTTTGTAAAATAAATCCTTTCCCATACAAATGTTGTGGTGCAGTCTGGGTTATCATTCCCACATCAGTTGATATTATAAAGAAGATATAAAATGTCAGTTCTTCCTTGTGTCTCCAAATCCCTTCCCAAAGGAAAACAGTCACTTTCCTCCAGTGCTTGAGACAAAGCTTCTAGTTTTTGAATTGTAGATCTGAACAAGTAATTGTGATTTAAATACAAATACTTGAAAATGTTTCCTAATGGAAGTCATGTAAATTTTTTGAATTTAATTTTCTTCATATCTATAAAACCATATGATTTCCTTTCCTGATGAAAAATTAACATGAAGCTTGAGAGATTTTATTTCTCTACTCAACTGTCACCACATGAATGTTAGAAATGAAACTGAGTGCACAGGGATATTAAAAGATAATTTCCTTGGAGCATTTTCGATAAAATATATAACGAAGGCTAAAACGTTAAAAAAAACTCTTCAAAATCCTTTAAGCCCTCTAAATCATATTCTGAAGTTAAAGCTTCACATGCTGTAGAGAAATAAGGAACATGTTGTTTTACAATCAGTGAATAAATCAAGTTGTGTGTGTTTAGCTCGAACTACAAGTTCAGTGGTCACAGACAAATAATTTCAAAAACAAATATATAATAATTTATTAGGCTGCAATATTGCCTTCACCAAGACAAGCATTATTTGTCAAACCATATCATTACAAACCTTTTCTTTATAATCAGTATTATTCTTTTTATTCAGAACAGAGCTAAAAATGGAGTATGTTTATGTGAGAATGAACATTTTTCTATTCCATGCCACTTACGCTGACCTTTTTAAAAGCACACTTCAAATAAGTGACTTGAAACGGATTTGGTCTTCATATATCATGCATTGAGTTCATGATGCGAAAAGAAGACCAAAAAAATCACAGAAACTAGGTAATTATCTTCATAGAGTGTTTTTATATCTTATTTAGATTGATTATTGATTTAATTTCATTCATTTAGGTTTGAATATTCAGTTGTACCTTTAGAAGCTAAGAAACATTTTTTTCACAGGTGGAATTGACACCTTAATATAAACAGTTGACATGAATCTAAGAAAAGACCATCTAGGTATTCTGTATTTACAGTCAGTCCGGCAGAAACAGGAGGAATTGACAGAATGGTGATTCTTTTCAGGGAAGTAAATCACCCTGAGTCCAAGAAGCTTATTTAACTTTAGGCTCCAAGGTATTCAGTAGAAAACAAACTGAACTTTCTTTCAACTATAAATCATTAAAAAGAGCGGCCTCCCTGTTGGCTCAGCGGTTAAGCGCTGCACTGTGGAGCTGTCCGCAGTGTTGACGCGAGTTCAACGCCTGGCTGAGGAGATTCCAACATGGCGCGGCAGACCTCTCCTACCTTGCCCACTGCTCCCCTCAGCAGTGTGTTTCCGTCCATCTGCCTGTTCTGCTCCCCACTCTGTCTCTGGTGAACCCTCTTGCCACCCACGCCTCTGACCTGTACCCCAGCTTGTACGTATAAATAAATAAATCTTTTTAAAAAATCATTAAAAAGAATTTAAGCAAATATTTAGGAAAATACTGAATTACTGAATATCTCATAAGTAAAATTTAAATTTTACTATGAAGGCTTGAAAATATTGATGTTCTCTTGACTAGTCCTATTGCCATAATTTCTAATAATGGCTCCTTAGTGATGATGTTTATATAAGTGGTTCTACATTTTATTCACAGATCTAAAAATATTTAAAATTGAAATCAAGTCAATGTCAGGACTATTATTACTTATGGAAATAAATGAATGCACACAGTTTTCCTCTTAGATTGGAATATTGACATGATTTGCACAGAAGTACCCCTCTGGACTTCTGTATTTTATTCAATGATATACAAATGAGTGCTAGTTTATAAAAATTAGGGAACATAGGAAAAGAGGCCCTTGATTCAAAATACATGGACTACTTACTTAGTCTTTGCTAATTATTACTTTAACTTGTGTAAGTCATTTTTATAGACATAAAGTCATTATGATTGAAAATTTTCACTTTAATTTACATCAAAATTTTATTGTGATTTAAAAAAAATTCTTTAGTAAGAGAAGCAAATTATTATATAAACAATGCTCTAAAGTCTAGGAAAGCAAAAGGATTGAAATCTTACATCTGCTTTTATTCTCTATTAAAAGGTATATTCTTTAAAGAGCTGTTTAATAATCAAATGAACTGGTTATTATTCAGATATTCAAAGGAGAGTATTTCTTTGTAACTTTTATGATCTGCTCTGATGGTGGAGCCAGCTGCTAACACGTGTAATGCAATTACCATGTTAAACTGGTGATTTTGCATATTAGGTGAAAAGCTGATAGTGCTTGAGATATTGATAGTTCACAATATCAGTGTCCTAGGGTCTCATCAGGCCAAAATTGAAAAAGTACTTAATGAGGATGAAAATGTTGTTTTTAAGCAAAAACATATTATATTTGGTAACGGATTCTTCTAAATGGTTATGTGCAAATATCCCTCTTGCTTTGATCATTGTTTCTCTCTTCAACATCTTGTATTAACTGCCAATTGCCAGTTAATTGTTGTACCCCCTTCTTCTTCCTTTAGTCTTCAAGATTACAAATAATCGTGAGCATCAATTATGGATATTATGCTGTGTTAATCATTAAAGATAACAATATCAATGAAAGCGGATTCAAGTCCTGAAAATGCTTCCTTTAAATGTCATAGAAATTATATATGTATAACTAGTTTTAATTCAATATGTTGAATATGTACCATGTGTAAAAGTTTTTTTTTTTTTAATGAAGGAATAAGAAGCCCAGTTTAATGATCCAGTTAAACTTATAAATTGTTTTTATTTTTATATACCTCACCTATTGGATCTGAGATAGACACTTGGAAGTTCACATCCAACAATTGCATTACCTCCTTTTTACAGTAAAGGCAAATAAGTCCTAGAAGAAGTTAGGATTTCCCTGTTAGCCTAGGGGTTAAGTCTCAGCACTATCACCACTACTGCCTGAGTTCAATCCCTGGCCAGGCAGCTGACCCACATGGCACAGCAGAACTCTCCTGTTTCGCTCACTGCTCCCCTCAGCAATGGATTTCAGTCCATCTGCCTGTTCTGCTCTCCACTCTGTCTCTGGTGAATCCTCTTACCTCTGCACCTCTGTCCTATACTCCAATTCTTCTACACACACACACGCGCGCGCACACACACACACACACAAACATGAAAACTACAAAAAAAGTTAACTAGCCCAAGTTACACACTTCCATGTGTAGAAACTGCAATTTGAATTCAGATCCACTGATGACTAATAGCAAAAATCTAAACTGCACTTCTTTTAAAAAATATTTACTATTTTCTGACTAATAGCAGCTAATTTGACCATGGTTCCTTGCTAGATACAAAATATTTTCTTCAACGTTATGAAAAATATAAAAAAGATAACAAAATTAAATGAAAAAATTTTTTTAATTAAATAAAATTAAATGAAATAGCTTCATTAAACAAGAAAGATCTATATAAAGTATGAAAATAGTGATTCTGGTGTCATAACTTCCTCTTTTTCTCTTAAACTAAATTGATCTGGCAAATAAATGTCAAAACAAACATGAATGCACCATTTTAGGATATCAATACACCAACTGCACCTGTGCAGCTATTAGCTATGGGAGGTGTGGGATACAATGACACATTAGTTTGAAGGATGTTTTTGTTATATTTCTTAATACTCAGAACCAAATGAGTTACAATGAATTACAAACACATCTTCTAATTCTTCATTTGGGATCATCCATTTTATAATGCACTGTCTAAATCCAAAGAATATACCCAAATGTGCACTGAGATCTTAACATTAAGCAATTGGACAGATAAGGGCATATTCGGCATTAGATAATGCAGTGCCTTTCAACCCGCATAATAGGGCATAGGAGTGCCCTTGCCATCAACTAGAATCAGCTTTTATCCCATGTAATAAATGCTGGCATCTCTTAGTTTCACAATGACACACGTTAAGACAAACACTCATGTTCCTAATTTTAGAAAGTATTTTTATTTTTTCTGTAAGGGTGAAAAATATAAATGTCCAATTTTATGTATATTCGTTTTTTTAAAATCAGTCTGAAAGGAAAAGCAGCAAAGAGAAAGTTTGTTGACTTTTATTACATAAGCTATTTAAATGTTTTTATGATGTTAGAAATTACATGAAATTATGTGGTCTATGATGTTTATAAAAGTGGAAATATACTGCAAAATGAGGTGAACAACTAGAGAGTAGATAACATTTTCTTATAAGCACATTAAGGCTTAAAATGAGCATCAACAGCATAATAAATACAATGTACTCATCAAAAACACACAGCAGACAATACTAACTTCTTTCCTTACATATTTTTATCATAAAAATATGAGATATATAATTTCTATTTATCTATGAGAAAACAGAGGCTCACAGAAGTTACTGTAAATAAAGTTTTAAATGATGACACCAGGATCCCATTTATCCTCCACGATAAATAACCTAGAGGTTCAATACCACACACCACCTCCCAGAAAGTAATCTGGAGCAGAGCTTTCAGAATTAGAAATTGCTGAAATTTGTACACCTGCAGCTCACACCATGTTATAACCCATTATTAACTCAATTAAAAAGAAAGCCTCATATTAGTTGAGCATGGTCTTAACTTTTCTACCTGTAAAACTAGAAACTAACAATTTTATGAAATTAGTGTGGGAATTAAATGGAACAATATAAATAGGGAGCTTCATACTGTGTCTGAAAACATGTATCACATAAACAATGGTAACCATAAAAAATGATTAATAATACATCCCAAAATATTTTCCAATTAAAGATTAGTAAGTCTGTTAGAACTTATGGATTTATTTTATCACAATCAAAAGGAATGAATCATCCTGTTATCTGACCATAGGCTGTATCTTGCATTGTGAATAAACTAATATCACATCATAAGTTGTTCGACTCTACAAAGTTTTAAGGGAAGTTATTTTCTTTTTTAAAAATTTATTTATTTACCCATTACAAGAGCTGGGGGGGGGTAGGCTAGAGGTGTGGAGTGGTCAGAGGATTCACCAAAGACAGAGTGGGGTGCAGAACAGACTGACAGAAATACACTGCTGAGGGGAGCAGTGGGGGAGGCAGGAGAGGTCTGCCAGGCCATGTGGGAATCTCCCCGGCTGGGCGTCGAACTCACGTCGCAGCTTCCGACAGCTCCACAGTGCAGCGCTTAACCACTGTGCCACCAGGGCAGTATATCCTATTTATTTGAGTCTTATTCCTTTTTTAATTTGTTCATCTGGCTAAAGGTTTGTCTATTTTGTTTATTTTTTCAAAGAACCAGCTTTTGTTTTCATTGATCTTTTTGGATTGCCTTTTTAATTTCTATTTCATTTATTTCTGCTTGAATTTTTATCATTTCCTTTCTTCTACTGGCTTTAGGGTCTTTTGTTGTTCTTTTTCTAGTTCTTTGAGATGGGAGTTTAGGTCATTTTTCTGGATTCTTTCTTGTTTCTTGATGTGGGCTTTTATGACTATGTACTTTCCTCTTATTACTGCTTTTGTTGTGTTTAATATATTCCAGAAAGTTGTGTCCTCTTTGTCACTTGTTTCAATGTATTTCTTAATTTCTTCTTTGATCTCCTCATTGATTCAGTGGTCTTTCAGTAACATGTTTTCCAGTTTCCATGTAATGGGGGGAGGGTTTTCTTGCTTTCTTTTCATAGTTGATTTCAATTTTGATGCCTTTATGTTCAGAGAATGTGGTTTTATAATTTCAATCTTCATGTATTTGTTGATGTTTGTCTTGTGTCCCAGTACATGGTCTACACTGGAGAATGATCCATGTGCACTTGAGAAGAATGTGTATTCAGTGTTTTTGGGGTGCAGTGTCTTATAAATATCTGCTAGGCCCATGTGTTCTAAGTCTTTGTTTAGGACTTTTGTGTCTTTGTTTATTTTTTGTCTCATTGATCTGTCCATTGGTGCGAGTGGGGTGTTGAAGTCTACTACCACATATGTATTTTATCCAATACCTGTTTTCAGATTAGAAAGTAATTGTCTAATGTATTTTGGAGCTCCTTCGTTGGGTGCTTAGATATTGATTAGTTACAACTTCATGGTGTACTGTCCCCTTGGTCACTATGTAGTGACCACCGGTGTCTCTTTTTCAGCTTGAAGTCTCTTTTATTTGATATAAGTATGACTGTCCCTGCCTTCTTTGGGGGGCCATTTGCTGGTAGAATTGTTTTACAGCCTTTTAATTTTAATCTGTTTATCTTTGGCACTTAGGTGTGCTTCCTGGAGACAGCAAAAGGTTGGGTTCTGTTTTCTAATTCAACCTACTACTCTGTGTCTTCTGTTTTATTGGTGAATTTAGTTCACTTATGTTTAAGGTGATTATTGATATATGGGAGTATATAATTGCTATTTTGTTTATTGTTCGTTTATTGTTTTGTGTTTCTATTCATTACCTTGTTCAGTTCTTTCACTTCATTCCTCTGTTGGTTTTGATATTAAGGCTTCTTGCAATACTTCTTGAAGTGGGTTTTGATAGTAGCGAATTTCTGAAGATTTTGTTTGTATGAGAAGGTGCTTATTTTTCCTTCATGTAAGAAGGTGAGTTTTGCAGGATAAAGTGTTCTTGGCTGGCATTTTTTTATCTTGGAGTTTTTAAATATGTTGTTCCATTCTCTTCTGTAGTATTTCTTCAGAGAAGCCTGATGTCAGCCTCATTGTTTTTAATTTTTGTGTTTTTTTTTTATAAGTTATCTGTCTCTTGCCCCCTTTAACTTCATTATTTTTTCTTCTCTTGGGCTTTTGTAAGCTTCACTATTATGTGTTCTGCTGAAGTTCTCCTTTTGGTTGGTTATTTGGTATTCTTCTAGCCTCCTATATGTCTATTTTCATTTCCTTCTTCATGTATGTGAAGTTTTCTTCTATTATTTCCTTGAATGGGTTCTCAGCTCCTTTGTTTCTCTCTTCACCTTGTGGGATTCCTATAACTCTTACATTTCCCTTCCTTATGGAGTTGGTATTTCTCGAAGTTTCTTCATTTTTCTTTCCTTTGTCCAACGCTTTCCTTTTCTTTTTTGGTTCTTTTTATATCTGTATCTTTGAAGGTACTGATATGTTTTCCCATTTCATCAATTCTGTTTTTGTTGCTTTTTGCAGAATTCTTTAGCTGCTCCTTGATCTTTTATAACATCCTGCTTTTCCCTTATTTTCTTTTTTAAAGACTCATTTTCATTCTTCAGTTAATTGAGTATATTTCTCATATCATTCTTTTCCTTTTCTTCTTCTGTAAAATTTTTATTATGGTGATTCTGAATTCTTTTTCTGTCAGGAAGACGAGGTAATTTCTTCCATGTCAGTGTTGTTGAATTCTGGGGGCTGATTTTCTTTTTGTGGTATGTTGTTTCTCAGAGGGCTTGCTTGGCTATTTGTATTTTTCTTTTTTCTTATTGTTTGTGTTCAGATTTGCAATATGTGCAGGGCCATATAGAACAGCATGCGTGCCTCTGGGGTGCTCCTATTGGGACATCGGGGACTGGTGGCCAGGCTGAGGCTGGTGCAAGAACTGTGATGCTGTGGATGGTTTGATGGGCACTAGCCCTGGAGGTTGCCAGGTTTCTGTGTGCTGCTGGTCTCTCCATACATGTGCGTCTTCACATACAGGGCTGTGTGGTATCAGTGCAGCTGTGCTGAGTTTGGGTCTCTGATGTGTGTGGGCCAAAGGGCACTCTCTCAGGTGGTTGCTGCTCACCAGAGTGCTGCTGGTTCTACCCTCAACCTGCCTGGTTTTACTCACGGGCCAGGTGTGGTTGGTGCTGGTGCACAGGGGTTTGTACCCACTCTGTTGCTGTGGGTGGGCTGAAGGGCACTCTACTGCGTAGTTGCTGCTCATCTTTCGACAGCAGTCTTAAGAGATCTCATAACAGAGCCTCTCTGGTGGCCTACGGGGTTAAGTCTCAGTGCTATCACTGCTAAGGCCTGAGTTCGATCCCCAGCCAGGGAGCTTCCCCCACATGGTGCGGCAAGCAGTCCTTGCGTGTATTACTGGTTGCTCCCCTCAGCAGTGTATTTCAGTAGATCTGCCAATTCTGCTACCCACTCTGTCTCTGGTTTCTCCTCTCACCCCCCACACCTCCGGCCTACACCCCAGTTCTTCTATATAAAAATAAGTAAAATCTTTAAAAAAAGAAGATCTTATAATAGGAGAAAAATTGGGGTAATTATGTAAGGTGATAACTGTTAACTATACTTTTATACTAATCATTTTGCAATGTATACAAGTATGACCTCGTTATTCGGTGTACCTGCACCTGAAACTAATAAAATGTTATGTCAATTACATGTCAATTAAAAAAATTACTGTGGAATCTGGGTTGAGTCTAATAGATTCTGTCTTGTCTCTAATTGCCATGTTGAGGCCTCTGGATGAATTAACCAGGCAGCCTGACTGGGCAGTTGGTTGACATCTGCTGACTGAAACAACTAATCCTACACTGCAGACTTTTGTCTGAAGGTGTACCAGCCATACACAGAAAAATGAACTTAAAAACCAACCCAAAATGTCTCACAATAGCCTAAGCTCAGAGAGCTTTCCTGCTTAATCCTTTAAAACTGCACTATAGGGCCTCCCTGGTGACCTAGGGGTTAAGTCTCAGCACTATGAAGCTATCCATAGCCACTGCAGCAGGAGTTCAATCCCTGGCCTGGGAGCTTCCCACATGGTGCAGCAGACCTCTCTTGTCTCAGCCGCTGCTCCGCTCAGCAGTGGATTTCAGTAGATCTGCATGTTCTGCTCCCCGCTCTGTCTCACCTCCAGCCCTGCACCACTGGCCTACACCCCAGCTCTTGCATGCATAAATAAATACATATTTTTAAAAATAAAAAAAAAATTAGACCCTGACCCAAGTGAACACACCTTGGGATTGTCTCCTGATTGTGGATCTGAATCATGACCTTTATTCCCCAAAAAATGCTTTTTCATATTATACTCTGGTTAATTCTCAGTCAATAATAATACTTTCATTTAAATAATCTCTGGTGGAGGGCCTCCCTGGCGGCGCAACGGGTTAAGTCTCAGCACTATGAAGCTATCCGCAGCTATCGCAGCACGACAGCCAGGGAGCTTACCCCCATGAGGCAGCAGACCTCTCCTGTCTTGCCCGCTGCTCCCCTCAGCAGTGGATTTCAGTAGATTCGCCTGTTCTGCTCCCTCCTCTGTCTCTGGTGAATCCTCTCACATATACCCCCACACCTCTAAATAAATAAATCTTTAAAAAAATATAGTGGAATAAATAAGCTGCTGTTTCTATTTTCTTCCTTCCCCCATTTTAATTATGCAAAAGTATTCTTAAACCTGGCTTTCTTCTGTGTTTATCTTTGATTTGGTTTTATAAGAAACACATGGACTTTAATATTATGAAATCTGGAGCTGTGTGACAGTCTAGCAAAGGGTCACACCTGCACCAACTTTACCAGGATGGTTCACAAAAAGCATATGAGTTGTGAAGCCTGCTCTTTCCATGGGTGGGTCACTTTTGCTGTTACCAGCCACATCACCACGAGGAACATCTTCATTGACAGGCACATTCTTTTTTAAAAAATATTTATTTATTTATTTATTTATGCATACAAGAGCTGGGGTGTAGGCCAGAGGTGTAGGGGTGTGTGTGAGAGGATTCACCAGAGACAGAAAGGGGAGCAGAACAGGCTGGTTGGCTGAAATACACTACTGAGGGGAGCAGCGGGTAAGACAAGACAGGTCTGCTGCACCCTATGTGGGTCAGCTCCCTGGCCTGGGTTTGAACTCAGGCCTTAGAGGTGATAGTGCCGAGACTTAACCCCTAGGCTACCAGGGAGGCCCTAACTGTGGTTTTCACGATGCCTGTGTTCTGGCAGCTAACCCATTGGGAAAAAGCCTTCTCTCTGTTTTCATTTTTGACCATCTTGACATAGAAAACATACAGTATGTTTCTATGTGAGTGGAATACATATACACACATACCTTTTTAGATGAATGACTTGCCTCTGAGCATTATTTATATGCAAATACATTCAGTTATATATTGAAGTTGCACTGTAAGTTTTTTAAAAAAGCTTTTACATACCGGCTCCATCTGTTTTAATTCTGATTGAAGGTATACTGGGTTCTCCTATACCCAGTGTATTAGTTGCTACCACACGAAATTCGTACTCCATCCATGGGATTAAGTCCACTGCTCTTGCCGCCTCCATATTTCCTTCAATAATTGGGGGATCTAAATAAAATAAACAGTAAATAGAAAATATTAATTGGCTAACATCATTTACATAGCTCCTCATTTTTAGTATCACCATCTTAGAGAAAATAGCACATATTCCATTGATTTGAAATAAATATTAAAATTTAAGAATGACAGATGTTAAATCCATGGCTTAAGAGAAGAGGCCATTATAAATATGTATATGAATCATATCTTTAGTAAGCTTGGGGTGCGAGGGCTGAGATTCTGCACTCCTAACAGGCCCCATAGGCTGCTGGACATGGAATACAACTTGAGCAGCAAGGGGTTGTATTGTGAAGGTAAAACATAGATCCTGGGGTAAAAGTTGCAACTGGGGCAGTTAAAAATTTAAAGGCCTGCACTCTGTAACCTATGGTTAGGGAACTATGTGATACTAGATAACCGTATGTTTATATAGAGTACCTATATGTTACTCAAGTGCTGTTTTTTGGTTGGTTTTGTAGATTGATACCAAATTGTTTGAGCCAATTATAATAAATGTTATATTTTATGCTACTAGACATAATAAATGGGAATATTATAAATTATGGGTAGAATCTAATCTGAGATTGCTTATTGGAGTTATGATAAAGCATACAACCAAAGTAGGACTATATTACACTCTATTTTTAAATAATTAACCTACATTTACATGTATGTGTAAATACCTTTACATCACTTTGGGGGAAATTTTTCCCATAGGTTTGTCTATGACTCATCATACTATTTAGGAATTTTGATCTGCAATGTAGATCTTGAATGCATAGATTTTCCAGATGATGTTCCCATCTCCACATAAATGCCAAGCATCCCACTACACAGTTTCTACCTCTGGACAAATGCCCACATGGCTCAGACTGGCCTTGCCTCACCTTCCCAGGATTTCATATGTCCTGGACACTAATTTTGCCATCTAGTTTCTTTTTTTTTTATTATGGACTTATACACACTTGACATATCATTTTGACTTTATGATTAAAACTTTGACTTCCCTTCTTTTTTTTTAAAGATTTATTTATTTATGCATACAAGAACTAGGGTGTAGGCCAGAGGTGTGGGGGCACATGTGAGAGGATACACCAGAGACAGAGTGGGGAGCAGAACAGGCAGATCTACTGAAAACCACTGCTGAGGGGAGCAGCGGGTGAGGCAGGAGAGGTCTGCTGCGCCATGTGGGAAGCTCCCTGGCTGGGGATTGAACTCATGAACTCGTGCTGCAGCTAGTGCTGATAGCTTCATAGTGCTGAGCCTTCTCTGTACCACCAGGGAGGCCCTCCCCTCTGTTTTGATTTTGCTTCTTTATTTCTTCTCCTCTCCTTTCCTCTTCTTTGTCCTCTCCTCTCCTGTTTCACATCAAGTTAGAGATTGTCTTAGTTATCATGCATTGGATTTCTTTTAGGTAGTCTTAAGAAGAAAGTGAATTTTTTAGTCTGTGAAAGCTTCTTCATGGAAAAATAGAGCAGATTGTTAGGACACTGGGTAGGGTGGGTCCTCTTCCCCTTCAGAAACTTTCAATATTTTCTGATATAAGGACAAGCTGTAGTGGTGTAAGTGGTGGTTTTTAAATGACAGACATGTGTCCAAATTGCTGGACCTTGGAAATGTGACCTTATTTAGAAAAAAAGGATGTCTTAAGATCCTTTTAAGTTTTAGACTGCAATGAAGTTATGGGTGCTGGGATAACATCATCCTGGAGTATCTGGTTGGGCCCTAAATCCAACAACATTTTTTTTTCCTGGAAAAATATCAACTTTTTATTTTTTTTAACATATATATTTTTATTGTTATTTATATCTTTTACATTTTGTATTCCCCTTGGGTAACCCGCCAACAATTCACCCGTGATCCATCTCCGTGGTCCTTTTTGTCCTTTCCTACTCCATTTTGTGCCCTTATCCTCCCCTCCCCTCCCTCTCCCTCCAGCTGAGTGTCTCTTTCTTTCTTTCCTATTTGGTTTCCCTATAGTCCTGTTATAAGTGAAACCATTCGATATTTTTCTCTTTCTTTCTGGCTTATTTTGCTGAGTGTGATCCCCTCTAATTCCATCCATGTTGCTGCTAATTGCATGTGTTTATCTTCTTTCCATGATGAATAGTATTCCACTGTGTATATGTACCACATCTTCTGGATCCAGTCATCTATTTTTGGACATCTGGGTTGCTTCCATACCTTTGCTATTGTGAACAGTGCCGCAGTGAACATACGGGTGCATGTATCCTTTCGGATTAGTGTTTTTGTGTCCTTTGGGTAGATTCCCAAAAGTGGGATTGCTGGGTCATATGGAAGCTCCATTTTTAGCAGTTTGAGGAATAACCATACAGCTTTCCATAGTGGTTGGACCAGTTCACATTCCCACCAGCAGTGTAGAAGAGTTCCAACAACAATGTTAATATAAGATAAACAAAGGTAAGACACACGCAGGAGAGGAGGAGGTGATAAATGACAGTGGAGGCAGAAACTGAGGCTGTGTAGTCACGAACTAAGGAACATCTTGAACCACCAGAAGCTGGGAGAGAGTTGGAGAGAGCACAGCCCTACCAACACAGAGTAAATTTCTGTTGCTTGAAGTCACCAACTTTGTAGCACTATATTACAGAAGCTCTAGGAGACAAATATAGAGGTTTACAGGCAGAAGTTGATAGAATTATTTATGAGTGTGTGACTTTATGAATTTGGGACCCAAGGGAAAAGGTGTAGTAGAAGGATGGGCAGGGGGTGGGGGGTGACAGATAAATCTCTTTCATGCTTCCTCTGCTGCAAATCCTCAGCACCATTTAAATGCCTGAAGAATGGAAATGTCAAAAGCATTCCATAGATGCCTCTTGGCAAAGACATGATGTTCTTGTGAAGGTCAAGACTACATTAGGGATTTTCCGAGCAGCTGGGAAGTCAACAGGTATGGACTGGTACAGACTGGATCAGGAAGAACCAGTTGGCTGTGCAGTAGAGACTGCAACTGATTTTCAGCACATAAATATGAGCATATTATATTAAAAACCTCCAAAACTAAAGAAAAGTCACAAGCACAGTCAAGTAGAAATTCCTACTTGACAACAGAAAATATTTGGAGTAATGGTGAGAAATAAAAAAGGAAAAGTCCATTATGGGGTAAGTGATGGATTCCAGGACAGATGTTGCATCTTTGGTTATACTGAATTAGATAAATAAAGGAAGAAAAACAAGCAAAAAGCCCTGGATTTACTACTATGAAAAGATAAACTTTACTAGGAAATCTTCAGTCCAATGATGCAATTATCTCAAAAGGGGGAACAAGAAATGAATGTTAGAAAGATAGACTTCTAGAATGTATCTGCTGATGACTAAGGAAGGAATTGATATCTTCGGATTAAGAACAATATTCTCTACCAGGATTGCTAATGCTATGAAAACTGCCCTTCTATAAACCAAACCAATTATAATCATTTTTGTTAATACACATTAACATAGTACTTATGAGAAAATCATTGTGTAAAGAAGCACGTTTTCATATGTATTTATAAAGCCACCTCAATAAAAGCATACATGCAAGGAGTAGCCAAAAATGACTAGTATCTATCACTTTAGAAAAGTATATATAGAATTAAAAGTGGCTCTTCTCCCTGGTCTGCTTTCCTTCTTCTAGATCAGAGAAGAACATTTGACCCAAACCACATCATGAGAACAGGACTTAGCAATTCACTTTCTCTTTTTATTTCCCCCTAGCTCCAATCTGGACTGAGGGAGTGAATGTCATCATTATAACTGGAACTCCAAGACCAGCTACATCCACACCAGGCCCACAATCAAAATATTTCTTCTGTTTCTCCCGGGACACATATTCTTCTGCTTCTTATTCATGATTGGGAACTCCTCAGGACCTGGTGTACTTAGCATGAAGTTTTGCAAATATATGTGAAAGTTTAAATACATAAATAAAATTGTTTAAGAATCACCTCTACCCTGGACCCTTCTGGATAAGTACCAGAATAAAATGGGAGATTTTGTAACTGTAAGGTAGAATATTTGGGGACTCAGTAACATAAGTAGGTGATAAATATTTGTAACACTACTACTGAGAACAGACAATATCTTAATGTGAGAAGCACAAACTTGTGTGTAACCATTGCTTTATTATCTGCATGCCTGAACTGCTCAGCTTCTTGAAAAAGAGAAGCCCAGAATAAAATACACAGTGTTCCACGCCGGCAACCTTGCGTTATTTCCTTTCCTTCCCCTTAAACCCTCTCTCGTCTGTGGGAAATAATATGTGAGTTGATCTTTTTTGATTTCTCTCCTCCACTGCTGTGTTTTGCCTCTGCTACATATTTTTATTTGTTTTATTCTCAGGGCCAATGTTTCTATATAAATGGATCTGTAACTCATACGATCTTCTCCTACCCCCTTCAGCCCTGGTAGGAACCATTAAATTCATTTTATTTTTCCAAAACCACCCACGCAAACAGGTTGGGAGCAGAGGTTGGGTCCCTGAATAAGCCAGTTTTTCTCTGGAAGCAAATTTATGACCTTAGCCAAGTAATTCCTCGCAACCCACTTGCTATCCTGAAGTCAGAAAAGAGGATATGCTGCATGACAGAGGTGAAGGGTGGGAATCAGGGATGGTTCGCGAGTTCATGACTTTTAACTGGGTCAGTTTTGAGTCAGGCTACTTTTCATTTTTTTTTTTTACTTATGCATACAAGAACTGGAGTGTAGGCCAGAGGTGCAGGGTGTGTGTGTGGGGGGGTGATTCACCAGAGACAGAGCAGGGAGCAGAACAGGCAGACTGACTGAAAAAATACACTGCTGAGGGGAGCATCGGGTGAGACAGGAGAGGTCTGCTGGGTCATGTGGGTCAGCTCCCTGGCTGGGATGGAACTCAGGCCATAGAGGTTAGAGTGCTGGGATTTAACCCCTGCGCCAACAGGGAGGTCCAAGTCAGGCTACTTTTTACAGATAATCTCAGTATTGAAAATTCTACCTTGACTGTAAAATAATTCAAATACTTCTCTCTCTTAAGAACAAAGATACAAACAACAACAACAAAAACCCTTTGCATACCCAGATAGGCATTTAAATCTTCATTATATATATAAATGTAACTTTCAAGTAAAGGGATATGAAGCAACAAATTCCTTACTTTAGTACTCAGGTCAAGAAACCCCTCAAGAAGGACTTATTTTAGCAATCAACCATAGATTTATTTGCAAATACCTTGACTCCATAAGGCTCAGAGGAACAAGATTCTGATTACACTTTGGAGAAAAAAACAGAAGCAAACCTCATGTGTCTCCAGAAGCCAATATTTAGTTCTTCAGTTTCCTAGCAACCATGCTTATAGAGCTCTGCCTTCACATTCACACTGACTAGTTGTTTCAACAACTTCAGAAATAGTCATAATGATTCAGGATTAAAAACAGATTGGGTAAAGAATACTCCAGGCAATGTAATCTCACCTGTTCTAGGTTCTTAGATGTTGTCTTAATAATTCCTGGTAATTCTTTATGCTTTAAATACAATCAGTATCTTTAAGATCCTCCATTTCCATCTCAAATCCAAGTATTCAAAACTTTCCAGAAAGATCTATGCTCTTAGAGTTTCTAACTGAAAACAACAGATCTGTGTTTGGGGATAAAAATGGGTATTTAAAGGCTTCTCACTGTTCTCACACCACCACTCAGAGTTATGTTAGAGGCTCTAAACCCAAGTCACAGATTGTGTGGCAGCCCTCAGGAAAGAGCTAGAGGCGGGGCGAGGTTTCTTGCATCTAAAGAAAAACAAAATATATTCTGGCATCCATGAAGATGTGATTCATTAATCCTTCTCTAAGGAAAATTTGAATGTGGCCTCTTAAAAAAACATATATTCAGACTTGAAATAAGAACAAAAGTTAATCCACAGAAAGGCAAAAAAGAGAAGAGTAGATTCTAAAGGGCATAAAACCTACGATAAGCCGAGGTTATTTTTCTTTTTAATTTAACAATCTGGTGCATTTTAAAAACAATAATACTAAACCCTGAGTAAAGGTGTGGTAGAAGAGAGACACTTGTGCGTGATGGTGGAAATAAAAACTAGTTCTACTTTTACATTGAGCAATTTTGTAATATAGCTCATGGACTTATGCATATTTATACTCAATAATTTAACTTAAAAATGTCTATTCTAGGTGCCCCCTGGTGGCACAAGGGGTTAATTCTCAGCACTATGAAGCTATTGGCAGCCACTGCAGCACAAGTTTGATCCTGGTCAGGGAACTTCCCACATGGCACACCAGACCTCTCCTGTCTCACCCGCTGTTCTCCTCGGCAGTAGATTTTAGTCAGTCCGCCTGTTCTGCTCCCCACTCTGTCGTTCTTGTGTGCATGAATAAGTAAATCTTTTTTAAAAATGTCTATTCTAGGAAAACTAAAATCCAGAGAAACATTTATGTGCTAAGATATTATTGTGGAGTATCTGTAACAATCATTCAGTCATCCACAGCTGAATGATTAAATATAAAAAAAAAATTCTTTTCAATTTTATTTTTTTATTATTTTTAATTATTTATTTATGCATACAAGAACTGGGGTATAGACCAGTGGTGCAGGGGCTGAGAGGATTCACCAGAGACAAGAGTAGGGAGCAGAACAGGCGGATCTACTGAAATCCACTGCTGAGGGAAGCAGCGGGAGCTATAGGAGAGGTCTGCTCTGTCCTATGTGGGTCAGCTCCCTGGCTGGGGAGCAAGCTCATGTTGCAGTGACTGATGATAGCTTGATAGCACTGTGTCTTCAACTCCTGAGCCAGCAGGAAGGCCCTCTTTTCCTTTTTCAAGGCTCTTTAACCTGCTCCTTATTATTATGCTCGTCAGGTCTTTTTAGATTTGGACCAATATCTTCTTTACACACACACACCACCATTAACACCAGTATTTTATATATTTTTTTCTTTAAACATAGAAGCATAAAAGCAAACACAATATACTAAATGCAGGGCCTCCCCGGTGGCTTAGCGGTTAAGCAATGCACTGTGGAGCTGTCGGGAGCGCGCGATGCGAGTTCGACACCCAGCCGGGGAGAGTCCCGCATGGCACGGCAGACCTCTCCTGCCTCGCCCGCTGCTCCCCTCAGCAGTGTATTTCTGATCTGCCTGTTCTGCTCCCCACTCTGTCTCTGGTGAACCCTCTCGCCGCCCCACGCCTCTGGCCTGTACCCCAGCTCATATGTATAAATAAATAAATCTTTAAAAAAATATATACTAAATGCAACCTACGCATTTCACAGAATCTAGGGAATAGCATCAAATTTCTGTTATCCATCCACTAACAAGTCCAAGAGAAATAACATTTACAGTAGCTTATTTTAAATATATCTAGTCTAGTCTTTCATCTGATTATTCTAAATTTAATATTTGGGTTGCAGAAAGTTGATATATTTGAAAAATTTTATTGAACACTTTGTTTTTTTTTTTTAAGATTTATTTATTTATGCATACACACCTAACCGCTGCACCACCAGGGAGGCCCTTTAAACAATAAACTTCACTTTAAACAATAAACTTCTGAGGCGAGAGGTAGAGAACTGAAAACAACCACTACTGTGGACTTTAGAAATTATCAGCTGTTTGGGGCTGAAACAAAGGAGGTGAAAAAACCCTTCCTGAGGTTGAAGATAGAAGAACAAGTTGGAGCCTGATGCTAAGGCGGGAAATGGTCAGCAACATGGATATGAGGGAATGTTCTAGTTCTATACTCAAATCACTTGAAGCCTGTATCTAACAGCAAGCTTAACCTAATAGCAAAACTCAGATCATCTCAACTACAGAATAGATTGAATCAACCCCCGAATGAATGAAAAGCATTTTCCTGTGTATAAATATTATTTCCAGGGCCTCCTTGGTGGCCTATGGGTTAAGTCTCAGTGCTATCACAACTATGGCCTGAGTTTGATCCCTGGCCAGGGAGTGACCCACATGGCGCTGCCCTATGGAGCTGTCGGCAGAGGCCACACGAGTTCTACGCCCGACTGGGGAGATTCCCACATGGCACGGCAGACCTCTCCTGCCTCGTCCGCTGCTCCCCTCAGCAGTGTGTTTCAGTCAATTCATCTGTTCTTCTCCCCACTCTGTCTCTCGGACATCCTCTCACCTCCTCCCCCCCACACCTCTGGTCTACACCCCAGTACTTCTACACAAATAACAACAACAATAAAGCAGAGGTTGTCATACAGGATTAAAATTAAGGTCCAAGTAGATGCTCACAACAGAAAACATACCTGAAATTAAAATATATAAGTTGTGACAGTTAAAAAAAGATATAGCATGCAAATAAAAAGCAGGAGAAAGTGGTATGGCTAATTCCCTCAAATGAGGAGCAGACTGTTTAAAATGCAGCCCCTGCCTCCTGCCTCCTCACCCTTCCTTTTCTCTCTAGCTCTAGTCACCATGACTGACTCTAGAGCTAATTATTTACTTATTGTGTCACTCCTACTGGGATATGGCTCCTTGAGGGTCACGTGCACCTCTTTTCTCTGTTTCATCTGCTGTCGGTTGGAGTGTATTCAGCACTTGGGATGGATTCCGATGTGCACTTGGAACTCAATTAATGTGTGTTGATGAATGAGAACTGTGAGCCCTAATCTAGGAGTGAGGGAAGGAACTGTGAAAAAAAGCAAGATCTTTAATGACATGAATCTTACTCTTTAGTGGATTTTTTTTATGAGAAGCATAATTCGTTGAAATCTATGGTTTGCATACATAATTAGTGGAAGTGGTGGCATTGTTATTACTCTTTCAAAGACAAACCAAATTTAATCATTTCAAAAATGTATTTCATTCTGTCTTCCAGTACCTATAATCAGGGTCAGCTTGAGTAGCTATTTAATATTATCCAGTTTCATTATTGTCATCCATTTTCATTATCTTCTGAGAAGTTGAAAAATATTCATTCTTCATTCATCAGATCTTCATTTATCCATTTATCAAATATCTGAACAATTATTATTACTATTATTATTTTTATTGAGGTAGCAATTACAGCATTATATATAATTTAGAGATACAGGATCACCCCCTTCAGGTATTGTTACCACACCACAATCACCACCAAAACACCCATAGTCCTCCTCCAAACAATTTTTAAATTTAATTTTCAAATGGCCTGATTATGCTAGGTATATGTAATTCTTTTTTTTTAAGGATTTATTTATTTATGCATACAACAGCTGGCGTGAAGGCCAGAGGTGTGGGGTGGTGAGAGGATTCAGAGTAGGGAGCAAAACAGGCAGATCCACTAAAATATACTGCTGAGGGGAGCAGTGGGAAAGACAGGAGAGGTCTGTTGCACCACGTGGGAAGTTCCCTGGATGGGAATAAAACTCGTGTTGCAGTGGCTGCGGATAGCTTCCTAATGCTGAGACTTAATCCCTTGCGCTACCAGGGAGACCCTGGTATATGTAATTCTTATACTAATAATTATAATGTAAAGGAAATGTCTCACTTGTTTATAATTCATTTGAATTTTATACACTTGCAAGGAGAATCATACTGAAATATATCCTAAATTCTTGTAATAATCCTCAAAAGTATATTTGGTTCATTTTCCACAATAGCAAGAAATGTTCAAAGAAAAGTAAATCTAAATTAAAACTTCTTAGTGAACAACACATAAAAATTCCATTACATGAGGATAAAACTAAAATGAGGGCAGATTTGAGATTTGTAGGAATGAATTCTCCTTTCAATTTTTAGAAGATAAAAACAGGGCTTCCCTGGTGGCGCAATAGGTTAAGTCTCAGCACTATGAAGCTATCGCCAGCCACTGCGGCATGAGTTCGATCCCGGACCAGGGAGCTGACCCACACGGCGCAGCAGACTTCTACCTCACTCTCTTCTCCCCTCAGGCATGTATTTCAGTCAATCTGCCTGTTCTGCTCCCCACTCTCTCTCTGGTGAATCCTCTCACCCCTCACACCTCTGGCCTACAGCCCAGTTCTTGCATGCATAAATAAATCTTTAAAAAAAAAGGTAGAAACATTTTATTCATTACTATTGTCTTTTTATTTCCCTCTCTGGTGATAATTGAGCACATATTTTCTGTGTATTTTCACTATGTATCTAAAAGAAATTTTGACAACTACAACTTTATTCTTTAAATATTATAAAATTGCAAACACAAATAGATTATTTTATGAGAAGAATCCTCTATCTTCTTTGATGTCAAAGAGAAAAAATATTGACACGTGATGTTTCAGTCATGAAAAACCCCAACGGTAATAGCTATAGACATTAGAAGGTGCCCACCTTAATTACTTTACTTGCTCAATATTTAGAATATCGTAAAACAAGAAAGGAAAAAAAGTTGGGGACAGGAGGAAAATATGAAAAAAAAAAAAAGAAATTCAAAACTTCTTTTAACCAATTGTTTTGAGGAGATTCTAACCAGGCAACATCATCCTCTGAAATTAAAGGATATAGCAGTAAGTTTAGGCGCTTCAAAAAACACTTATGATGAATAAATACTAAAATTCAGAACTATAATACCAGTATAATTAGAAAAAATGGTCATGAATAGATGCCATTTTAAAAAAGAAAAAAGTCTTCTGGCCTCCTTGGTGGCCTAGGGGTTAAGTCTCACCACTATGACTGCTATGACCTGAGTTCGATCCCAGGCTAGGGAGCTGATCCACACACACATGGCACAGCAGACCCCTCTTGTCTCACATGCTGCCCTCCTCAGCAGTCTGCCTGTTCTGCTCCCCACTCTGTCTCTGGTGGATCTTCTCACCCTCCAGATCTCTGGCCTACATCCCAGTTCTTCTATGTGAAAAATCAATCAATCAATCAATGGACTTCTCAATGACTTTTTTCCCTAATAAATCTTAGAATGACATGTAGCTCAATATAGAAAACCAGGTGTTCTCTCTTCCTTTTCCCATTATAGATTTATATATGCTGTTCTTTCCCCCTATATCCTTTAAATATTAAAGTTGCTTCTGATTTTCTTCATCACCATACATTGGTATCATAAAAAAAAAAAGTCTTAAGAAGAAAATGTCAGGGTAGATAATGACGTTCTAAAGAATTTCACATTTTTGTTATTGAGAAAGGAATTCATTTACACACACACATACACACACACACACACACACACACACACAATGTACCTGTTTTTGCATCTTTCCAGTCATCTGAAAGAATAGTCTTGGTCTGGATAGTGTATTTGGATATGGGACTGTGATTGTCTGAACCGCGGCTCCATGTAAGAGCCACTGAAGTAGCTCTGATATCTTCTATCCGAAGACCTCCTGGAGGGCCTGGGGGGCCTGGAATGAAAATGTGGGTAATGTATCAACAACTCCCAATTATAAAATGGAGCACACATTAGAATACAAAAATGTTCACCTTGCCCTTAATCTAAAGAACATCTAGGGCCTCCCTGGTGGACGAGGGGTTAAGTCTCAGCACCATCACCCTTACATCCTGAGTTCAATCCCAGGCCAAGTGGTGACCCACATAGGACACAGCAGACCTCTTCTGTCTTGCCTGCCGCTCCCCTTAGCAGTGGATTTCAGTCAGTCTGCCTGTTCTGCTCCCCACTCTGTCTCCAGTGTGTCCTCCTACCCCTTGCACCTCTGGCCTAAACCCCAGTTCTTCTATGAAAAATAGTAATAATAGTAATTATAACATTTAGATTTGATATATGTGTTGCCCATTCCTTTTAATTCTAAACTCTAAGAAGTGACAATAATAGTATTTACAGTTTTCACTAAATGATTTCACAAGCTCTTTGAAGAAAGGAGACAAATACCATTGTTTAAAAATTGCACTATTAATCTAAATAGACCGAACCCATGCAAGAAATATATAAAAATTAAAAATTACAATGGCATCATTATTCAGTACACTGTAAGCCACAAAATGGTGATATATCATCTTTGATTCATAAAATACAATTGACATCATCTGGACATAGTGATACATTCTGGCTGAAGGCGGGGCTCAGGGCTGGCAACACAATACAGCCCAAATGGAGAAGAGTGAGTCAAATGTCTCATTGTTCCGCCCCAAAATGGAACAACACATACATAAACCAAAAAGTCATAAGTAATTTATTTTCATTGGAATAAAAATTTCTGGGGATATCTCTATCACTTTGGGTAAAACACTTCACGTTTTAGTAATAGGAATAAATAGTATTAAATAAATTTTCTATTTGTATAAAATGAAGAAAATAATTGTCGGCTTAGATATACACAGGATGCTCTAAAAACATCAAATTATATATTGAAGGGTTTTAGGACAGAATGACTACTGGAAAACACGAAACAATGTTTAAAATAGATGTTTTAGATGCTCTATACAAGTACCAATTATTCGCTTCTGATCTAAACTAAGAGTGCTGTGTTGAGTGGTAGGAATGAAAAATAAATGACATGTAGCTTTCAGATTTCAAAGAGTTTTTTGGCTTGAGAAGGGTGAAATGGAGCCACGAATAAGTATCTATAATTGAAAGTGGTAAGTAGCCTGATGATGGCATACAAGGTATTTATTTATCCTTAGCACCACAAACTCCTTTTAAAAACAAGAAAAAGTCTTAAGTAATGCAGTGGCTTCCATCATTACAATGTGAAAGAAGGTTCAAGAATAGACATTTTGGAAAGTGCCATCATTTGTTTTCTTCACATGACAAAGGAGTTGTGAACTCCCCAACATAATCAGGCATAGGAATATAATAAATTACTTTGTAAAATAGCACATTTACTTTTTCATATTGAAATAATACTCAGTAAGGCATTTTTTTTTCTTTTACTTGAAAATAAATACACTTCTATTTATTTTTCAGATAAGATGCTTAGTCTACATGTTTTTTCCCCCTCCATGTGGGTTTTGGTCTGCAAAGCTATGGACAACATTCCACAACTTTGTCCAGTTTCCTTGTGATTGGTCCCAAGGGAAAAAAGTGTGTCTAGATACACACAAATGCATTGCTACTAGTATTAAAATAACACAGGACACATCCTATTGATGGTAGTAACTTTTATTATTTGGAAGTATAACATATAAATAAATAAGGTAAAAAACTTTTATAAATCCATAGCCTGCAATACTGTACTTATACTTTTTGACATTAATTACAAGTACCAAAAATATACTATGCAAAATAAGTGAAAATACACATGAATAATATAGAACACATTCAATATTCAGAAATAACTTTGTATTTTCCATCTGTGAAAACCACATTGAAATACAGTACACATTCTTGACAACTAAGAAGCTCATTGCTTTACACAAAGTATCATACCCAGCAAATTATTGAGTGCAATCCTTCAGAATACTAAAATTTAAAAAGAAAGCTAAAAGTAAAAGACAATTTTTAAAAGGAATAGAAAGTCTTACATTTAGGTACATTTTCTGAGCACTAAGGGTAGGTAGTTCAGAAAATGTTAAAGGCGTTTCATGACAAAAGTGCCAGAGGTTAGCCCTTCACCACTAAGTATACATTACTTCCCTGCTGTTATTTTTTAAAATTATTGAAGTGGCAAATTAATATTTTATTTAATTTTATTATTTTTTTAAAGATTTAATTATTTATACATACTTCATATGTATAAATAGCTTCAAGCTGGGGTACAGGCCAGAGGCGTGGGGCGGCGAGAGGGTTCACCAGAGAAAGAGTGGGGAGCAGAACAGGCAGATCAGCAATACACTGCTGAGGGAGCAGCGGGCGAGGCAGGAGAGGTCTGCCGCACCATGTGGGATTCTCCCCGGCTGGGCGTCGAACTCGCATGGCCGCTGCCGACAGCTCCACAGCGCAGTGCTTAACTGCTGCGCCACCAGGGAAGCCCTGGCAAATTAATATTTTAAAAGATCCCAATAAAAGTTGCATATTATTTAGCATATTTGTTGGGACACTATTTGATAAAATTTTATTCCATCATCCATTCATTTGAAGAATAGCAGTGCTATTAAGCAAAAGACAGTAATTATATATGTCCATTTTGTCTTATATTCTTGGCCCATAATGGATTTTTAATGAATATTTGGTGAACACATAATAAGATTGACTTTAAATTCTGTGCCTTGATCTATTTTGAGGAAGTCTCTTCAATTTACTAAGATTCTGGGCCTTCCTGGTGGCGTAACGGGTTAAGTGCAGCACTGTGGAGCTGTTTGGCAGCTGCGGTGCAAGTTCGATGCGAGTTCGATGCCCGGCCCGGGAGATTCCCACATGGAGCAGCAGACCTCTTCTGCCTTGCCTGCTACTCCCCTCAGTAGTGTACTTCGGTCGATCTGCCTGTTCTGCTCCCCACTTTGTCTCTGGTGAACCCTCTCACCGTCCCACACCTCTGGCCTGCACCCCAGCTTGTACACATAAATAAATAAATCTTTTAAAAAAATTACTAAGATTTCATTTTCTCATATGTAAAATAGAAGTAATAAAAGTCGATGTATTGGATTGTTTTTAGGACTGAAATAACATCTTTAAATAATGTATGTAGAGTTAGGCCTGGTCGAGAGAAAACCCTCAGTAAACTTAGCTATTAATATTACTATCCTCACTCCTCTAGAAGTTGCAGGGCGTCTGAGCTATCTGGCAGGGGTATTTATTAATACGTGTTTACAGCTAACATCTATTTACCAAGTTGGTAATTTACTGCTTGTTTTTACTTAAAAGTGCTTTCTGGTAAATTTGATGGATGTGAGCAAAGGTTGGGAATGGGAAGATACCAGCGCAGACTAAGAAGTCAGACGATGTCAAAAATAAAGGCGTGATACTATAGAGAAAACTCTAATAAGCCTGTGTGTTCATCCCAGGACTGGGCTTGATGTACTGTCTCCCAGAAGGAAGGTTTTCAAAGCAGTGCAGCTGACATCACTTGTTCAGTTTTTCTTTTCAGAGTGAAAAGTGTTTTGAAGGAAAATAAAATAATGCAGCTACCTGTCCCTCTGAAAGGGAAGATATTTATTTAGGAACTGGCTACTCTTTAAATTATTTTGTCAGTAAAAAGGGAAAAAAAGAAAAGGACCTCCCTGGTGGCCTAGGGGTTAAGTCTCAGCGCTATCACCTCTAAGGTCTGAGTTTGATCCCTGGCAAGGGAGCTGACCCACATTGGACTCAGCAGACCTCTCCTGTCTTGCCTGCTGGTCCCCTCAGCAGTGGATTTCAGTCAAAATTCCTGTTCTACTCCCCACTCTGTCTCCGGTGAATCTTCTCACCCCTTGCACCTCTGGCCTGCACCCCAGTTCTTCTATGGAAAAAAAAAATTAAAGCGCTAAACATAATCTTGACTGTGTTTCTCTGTCTTTTTCTCTGCCTCTCCCTCTCTTCTCCCACTAGTGTTGCAAGCATTCTTAAGAAATGCTTATGTAAAGAATTTTGTAAGAATTATGTAAAGCCCAGGAAAAATATAAGCAAATGAACTGTTACTGCTGTTACTGCAGCTTATTTCATATGACATTACTGATAGCTCTTAGGTGGTCCTTAGGCAGATAGCTGATGATTCCTAAAAAAACACTATTTATGCCAAGTTTAAATTATAATGAAATATAGAAATTGTTCAGATGGCAAAGATCTTTGAATTTACCCTGCATTTTAAATGCCTAGATACATTAGTTCACAAATTATTTGTCTTGCTTTTTTTTTCTTTCTGTTGTTTTTATCATTCAACGTCTTTGATGGGGGAATAAAAAGGAATTGGAATATTTCTTTGACAAGCCCTGGCAAATGCTTTTCATCAGTTCTTCCCACTACCATTAAATACTTAGAGAGTTGGAAAGAGAAGAAAACAAGGAGAAAAAGAGATACCGGGGAGGAGACATGGGTGGGGGAACAGGACATTTTTTAGCATGCTCTTTTTAAAGTTGCTATGAATGCAGTTTTATCTCCACCCTTTGTTTTTCATTTCCAAATGCAGTTTATTAAGTTCCTATAGCATATCCACTAAACAGTGCTGCTATTTTGTTTCCTGATTCTTTGAAATGCTGTCATATGTTTAAGAGCAGACATGGCTGTGTTAGGATAATCCAGCTGACCAACTTCCTCTTTTGTAAAGTTAACAGCGCAAATGTCAATGTTGATTCTTTGCATCTTGTTTTCCTGATCAAAACCATAGTTTTCAATTACTGCTTTTCTCAGAGTCATCTCTGTGCATTTCTTCATGGAGATGCTGCTACACTGGACTGTCCTTCCACTTCACTTGCATTCCCCTCTCTCTTACTCTTCTTGCTTTTCACCTGTTTTATTCTTTATCTTAGCTTTAAATATCCCACTCAGAGATTACTGATTGAGATTGCTGCATAAATCCTCACCCATGACCAGAACGGTCCCCAGTAGTCTGCAATTCAATGCAAAGCCACATCCAAAGCCACTTTCCCTACTCCAGGTCTCAACATTTTTACTATTTAATCATTGTCTGCAGGCAAATCATGAAAACATTTCCAAACGCAATGTAGACCGTACATATTTTAGAGCTTACAAGCTAATACTTGGATATTTTACAAAAGGGTGCCAAAGTCTAGAAAGGCTATTACCAGAATCGCAGAATCAATGTGCAGGGTTAAGGACGAGAGATAGGGTTTCCTGGAACAGCACACCAGAAAGAAATGAGCAAAAGTCCATCTGAAAGGCATATCATACTATCCACGTGTCTGTCTGCAAAAGACCCACTGTTCCTTTGGGACTCCACTGGCAAATCTGTGCTGTTATTTTTTATTTGTATTTTTACAGTAAGTTACAAACTCATAGCAGCATAAAAATCGCATCCTATCAATAGCAAATAAAAAAGGAAAAGCTTGTTGTATATTTCATAAAATAATATCTTTTACTGAGTTCTTTTTGACCAGTACTCTATGATGCAATTACTGTTGTTTCCCCTATTTTACAGAAGAGAAAACATAGGCCATGGTTACTCATTTTAGGATCTGAACCCAACTTATTTGTCATGAGAGCAACTTTTCAGTAACTGTAGTAAAGATCCCTTAAAAACAGCATTGTCAGAAGCAATTCCAGAGTTATTTCTTGCTGAGAAAAATATAAACAATTTGGATACAAGTTGGAAAAAATGACAAAAATGGTAATACACTGATCCTAGCTTTTTAAATCGTCTGATCTGCACAGAGAAATGATGGAAACATTTATTTATAAATATTCAATATATTCCTAGTCTTTCTTGATCACTATAAAGGTATCTGTTAATATTTCTTGAATTTTATTTATGTTTTTAGGGAGAAAAATCTAAGTATAAACAAAGCACAGATGTGATATCCATTCAGTTTTTACTTACATGTAATTAAAAGTATAAATGAGAAGAAATATAACTATTTTTAATTTTTTTTTAAGATTTATTTATTTATGCATACAAGCTGTGGTACAGGCCAGAGGCATGGGGCAGCGAGAGGGTTCATTAGAGACAGAGTGGGGAGTAGCACAGTCAGATCAACAGAAATACACTGCTGAGGGGAGCAGTGGGCGAGGCAGGAGAGGTCTGCCGTGCCATGTGGGAATCTCCCCAGCCGGGCATCGAACTTGCGTTGCTGCTGCCGACAGCTCCACAGAGCAGCGCTTAACCGCTGCGTCACCAGGGAGGCCCAGAAATAAAATTATTAATATGGTCCTTTCTTCCTTAGGAATGTAATAACATTTAATCAAGAAGAGTTTAAACATATAAACAAAAATGGGGAAAAATTTTGAGATGCTTATTGAGCAATTCGAATGTAGTTTCTTTCTCTTAGACTGGTTTTCTAAACAACTATAGATGAAACTGTACTCAAAAATCTGCTATTCCTGGGCTTCCCTGGTTGTGTAGGGGTTAAAGTCTCAACATTATCAAGCTACTGCCAGCCACTGTGGATGAGAGTTAGATCCCTGGCCAGGGAGCTGACCCACATGGCACAGCAGACCTCTTCTATCTTGCCCGCAGCTCCCCTCAGCAGCGTATTTCAGTAGATCTGCCTGTTCTGCTCCCGACTCTGTCTCTGGGGAATCCTCTCACCCCCACACCTCTGGCCTGCACCCCAGTTCTTGTATGCATAAAGAAATAAAAATCGATCTTTTTAAAAAAATCTACTATTCCACATCACACGCTTTTAATATAACCTTTGATGCTCCAGAACTGCTACAAACAAGGAAGACTTCCCAGTGTCATTTTCTTTTCACTTGTAATTCCCTAGTAAGTAATTCAAAAGCAAAGCACTACATGGAAATAGCCTGTGGTTCATTGCTTGCTTTTACCATAATAGCTAACTTTAATGAAACATTTGATTGGCAAGGAAACAAAGGATTTTTCAGAACAAATTATCCCCCCTTTTAAAAATAAAATAAACTTAAAATGACATTGCTGAAAGAACATCAGTTGTTTTAGGGGTAGGTGGTTTCTTATTTTCCAATATGTTTCCATTAAAGTCCCTTTATGTATTATGGGCCCATGACTGCTCTGAAAATCAGATGAGATAACAGCTCTAATAGAACGCTGTTTCTATAAAACACAAATCAGTGCTGTACAGGCTCGTCACTATTTAAAGCTGCACTAAGACAATGCTGAATATTAAATATTGTTACCACTTATTAACAGTGTGCTAGTTTTCGAACCTCTAACACTGATAAAAGTGAACACAGATCCTAATTGGAAATGAAGTTAAAGGAAGTAAATAAATCCCAACTCTTATAGGGCCTCCCTGGTGGCCTAGGGCTTAAGTCTCAGCGCTATCACCATCACGGCCTCAGTTACGCCAAGGAATTGACCCACATAGGGCATAGCAGACTTCTCCTATCTCCCCTTTGCTCCCCTCAGCAGTGGATTTCAGTCAATCTGCCTGTTCTGCTCCCCACTCTGTCTCTGGTGAATCCTCTTACCCCCCACACCTCTGTCCTACACCCAATTCTTCTACAAAAAAAAAAACATTCTACTAATAAAAATAACTCTTATACCTGATACTAATGTAGTTTATCTAAATGAGGGTATTATTCTCCCTTTCCTGGCATCAGTTATAATTGTCATGTGGTTTCCCTTCTAATATTTAATCTTCCGTTCCAAGACTAGCTCCTGGCGGTAAACTTTCAACTAGGGACTGATTGTGTAAGAAGATGTACACAGTAATGATTCAAGGACATGTCTCCACAGTGATATTTACTGATACATGAAGAGCCTCAAATTAATTTTTAAAAACTTATCTAAATGGCAACTGACCTGGATCTCTAGTCTAAATTCTAAGACCATCCCTTCTAAGAAAATAAAAAGGAGATAGAAATAAGTAATATCGTGAATCAGACATTTATTTCTTTAAGATGGTTAATAAATTATTTTTAAAGTACACTATATATATAGTTTATATATATATATATATATATATATATATGTAAGATTCATATCCATCTCTCTCAAAGCTTTCCTGAAAGTTCTTCCAAGCATAGATGGAGATGCTAGAGTTACTGAGAAGCTCATATACAGTCATGCCTCACTTAACAAACATGCCTCACTTAATGTTGAAAAGTGCATTGCTAGGTTGCTGTGCAAATCATAGAGTAAAATTACACAAACCTAGAAGGTGTATCCTACTACATACACAGCTAGGCCTGGATGCCCATAATACACACACCTCAAAATAAACTTGCTTCGGAGCGTGATTCTTTCTTGTGAAGAAACAGTAACTTTAAGTGTGGCTTTTTAACCAAAAGGGGGAAGTAAAACCATCTTCTCTTATTGAAATTAAAGCATCTCCAGAAAGAATTAGTTACATTTCAATTTTAATTCCTCACTTCCACCCAAGTTCTTCCAATAAAAATCTCACTGACCTTCCTAAAAGAAAAATTCCAAGAAGGCTGAAGTAGGAGTAAACTAAAACTAAACGTGCATGGTGTTAGTTGACTTAGTCATCTTCCCTTAAATCTTGCTACTGAGATCACAATTTTCTCCCTACGAAAAGACTCCATTTTCATTTCCAAGTCACAGGAATTTTTCCAAAACTGTACAGAACCATGGGCAGTCTGGTTCTTTACCGCCACTTTTCATGCCTCCTTGCCAAAGAATATTTATGGCACCAGGTTCCAAAAGATAACTAGTCCCTGGTGTAATGTCCCTTAGAGTACGTCCTAATGAAGGTGGCCCATTAGTGGATTTGACAACATTGTTCGTTACCTGCTCAGATAAATCAAACAGTCCATGCAGTAGCAATGCTCCTATATTACAATTCACCAGTTCTTCAAATATTTTTCAGATAATGAACTAAAGTCTGAGATATGTAATTTCAAAGAACAGGACATGAAAACACAAAAATTTCACTTGGCCATTAAAATATGTACTGAGTTAGTCCACTAGGTACTTCTCAGATATTAGTAAAGCTGCATAGTTATAGTTGATTATATTTTTTAGCTATCTTTCTACTCTAAGTATATTTAGAAGTTTCAAAAGGGGAAAATCCTTTAAAAACTAGATGGAGGGAGGAAACCAAAGAAGCTACAAGATTGAGTTAATTAGTAAAATCTATATAATATATTAAAAAAAAGGATTTCACACAAATGGTGTCAGTGGTCACCAGGTTGGAGGCAGGCTCGCACAAACGGGGAGAAAAGGATCCACCATGATTTTCTCTCCATCTTTTCTGTTTTTACCTGCAAGAGGAAAGATCAGGCTGAAGGGAGAGTGTGGAGGCCCACGCAGGTTTAGGAAGCCAGGTATTTCAGGACTTGCCAAGTTTCCTTGATGGGTAAGTTGAAAAAGCAAACAGGGCCTCCCTGGTGGCTGAGGGGTTAAGTCTCAGCTTGTCACCACCACCATGGCCTGAGTTCGATCCCCGGTCAGGGAGCCGACTGACACAGAGCACAGCAGACCTCTCCTGTTTCGTCCGCTGCTCCCCTTAGCAGTGGATCTCAGTAGATCCGCCTGGTCTGCTCCCAACTCTGTCTCTGGTGAATCTTCTAACCCCCTACCTCTGGCCTACACCCCAGTTCTTCTAAGCAAAAATTAAAAGAAAAGAAAAAGCAAAAGGAAAAATATCCTCTCCTAGAAACTTGGAGATGGGTCGCAAAGGAGAGATGGTCAAAGTAACAAACTTTGGTCCAATTAAGCCATTTTCCCTGGAAACAGTGATTAAGCTTAAAAGAACAAGAGTGTAACCTGAGTCCCTCACCCCCCTCCCATAAAAAAATAGAACCCGGAATGTCTAGAGTCCACATAAAGAGTATGCTTATGCCTTGACGGTTTCTAAAAATTCTTAGGATGAATTCACGCCATGATTCTAAAGTTACACAGTGGCTGGGGCTGGATGTCACAGGAGCTTGTGTCTTGAGCAATACTGTATTTCTTTTTTATGTCTGCATATATAGTAAAAGCAGAGGGGAAGGAAATAAAAGGACACATTTATGAAAAGTCTCCATAGGCAAAGTGTAAACTATAATTATTGTTATTTTCTTTCATAAATATGGGCCTCTGAAACTTACACAGATAACAGCCTAGGCTAAAGCCATAGGTTACTTAGCAGGCAAAGTCGATTTCTATTCTCTGTGTGCCTAATACCAAAAGTCATACCTTTTCCATTGTACCATGCAGATCTTGAACAATTATATGCATATATTAATGTAACTATCATGTAATTAACAAGTGATGTTCACCTCTCCCTCCTACCTATAACTAAGAATAGTCTGAGAGTTACAATTAGCCGACTTTATCTTGTATCCTCACTCGTATCTTCCTGGTGATAGTTATTTAAAGAGGAATAGTAACTGCTGCAAATTTAAGATAAATGATAAGAAGGATCACAAAATTCATCTGTCACTTTAAGCCCGTTACCAAATCTTTGCGGTAACCACTGAAACTGCTAATTTTAGATACAGCTGAAATGCAATGTTGGTACCTTTTGCTCAATTACCAGCGTTTGCTTATCTGCAACTCCAGGTTGTAAGTCAGGAGTGAGGGAGCTCTGAAGTGTCACCCAGGGACTTCCCAGTGGAGGGCCAGTCCCTGGAATGAATCACAGGAGAGCTGGTTTATGCAGGGACATACCAAACAGTGTTCTCCCAGGTTGTTTAAACCACAGATAGCAAACAGATCTGATGCATTCCTATCGCTAACAGTCTCTTGCTCCTGGAGACATTCTCAGGAATATGAAGAGGGAGCTGGCTCTGGTTGTTCGGGGACACAGAGAGCGACAGGACCTGATGCGCACAGGTGCATGTTCAGTGTCACAGACCACAGACTAGTCAAGGGCAACTGCATGCGGGTTGCTGCACTCTGGCCTGCCACAAGCTATTTGCCACCACTAACGCTGAAAACGCACAAGCACATGCATCATTTTTTTTCCTAAAATTGAAGGATTTAAAGTCATGGCTGTGTTGTGTTCTTCTCCATTTGCATTCCCAACCCACTTTCAAAGAGCTGATGCTCACGCAGTCCTCTGGGAAATGCACTTGAAGTTCAACCAGCTTCCTTGCCTCATCCTGACCCTGGTCTAGAGTGACCCTTATTGATGGCTAACGTTAGACACTCAAAATAGTGTTTCATTTCTAGAAAGAGAGCTTTAAGATTTAAGCCAGAATCTGAATTCACTTATGAGTATCATGCAGTGAAATATCATAGTGGAAAAGCACTGTCAGAGAGGATTGGGCATTCTCTGCTGTGCCTGGCTAATGAGATGTCCTAGGTCAGATATGGGTAATGCACAGGGTGTCCTGCTATACAAGGCAGAGGGTGCAGACCAAATTTGTTGGATTTGTAGGAAACCAAGAGAGATTCTAGAGTCAGTTGTAGAATCTTCTTAGCAATTCTTCCCTTCTCTTTGAGTATGTTTCAACCTCAATAACTAGGGGAGGGAGAAGAGCCATGCAACAGAAATTCGTAAGACTGAAATCTCCCTGTAACTTCCTAAATTGACTTTCTATCTTATTTGTTCAGGCATAAAAAATGTGGTGATCTAATCAAATTCCTTGGGGCTAGACGGGTGAGGCTAGCCTGTAGCGGGGAGATGGTGGTAGCAAGAAACCAGTCTGCAAAAGCATCGTAGGAAATAATTGAACATTCCTGAGATTTGAAATGACAGACTCCACAGACATCAAGTCTAATAAACCTGCTTTGCTTACAAGGAATTTTACATCACTAAATTTTTTCTTGGTTATTTTTTTGGTTATGAAGCTAAGGTGTTTTTGTCTTTTTTTGTTTATTAAAAATCCTAGTTTCAAATACCCTAAAATTTTACTATAATTTTTGTCTTAACTTCAAATTATCAATGCCTCAAAGTGTTTTGGAAGGACAACCTAATAATTTGATAAAATAGTTATATACCAAGATCTATACCAAAGACTGATTTCTATATTTTGGAAGTATAAACATTAAGGAGTAGTGACAAAAAGTAAGTTTTATAGCAAATCTGGAGAACTGTTACCTGGCTACATTTTGGCAATATAATGTGACAGCTGAGAAATACCGCTTTTTTTTTTTCCTTTTTTAAACTTCCTTTGCCTATAAAGTGAGATTAATGGTTCTGCACTACTACATCACATCGATTTTGTTAGGAAGACATGGTAAAATTTGTATGAAAGTCCTGTAGATATGTATACTATAATCTAAGGCATTTAAACAGCTGAACAAACTATTTTTAACTATTTGACTTAAATGATTTTAATAAAAATCCAGGAAAACACAAAAATTGAGACTTCAACGAACTTTTTTAAGGTCAAAGAGTGCATAATAAATTCAAGAATTAAAACCATCTACATAAATTCATTTACTATTTTTGCTACTGTAGTTGCAACTGTAGAACATTGAAAAATAATACATTTTAAATTATTGTAGTTTCCTTGTGTTATTAGAGCAGCCAGAATATATCATGAACAAAAATAAAATTACAAAATCTTCATTAGTAACTTTCTATAGAATAAATATTTCGTACCAAAAATGGACCTACGTTTTAAATTTTCCACATGTATTATTATAGCTCATTGACTATATCTGAATGAGTGATTTTAAGCTCATGTTACAGCAATGAGCTTGGTGTTATATCTGAAGTTTTATCTGGATTCAAATTTTTTTTAAATATTTATTTATTTATGTATACAGGCTGGGGTGTAGGCCAGTGGTGTGGAGGGTTCACCACAGACAGAATGGAGAGCAGAAAATGCAGACAGACTGAAATACACTGCTGAGGGGCGCAGCGGGCGAGGCAAGAGAGGTGTGCTGTGCCATGTGGGAAGCTCCCTGGCCTGGTATCAAACTCATGCTGCAGTGGCTCTGGATAGCTTTAAAATGCTGCAACTTAAAACGTCCTCCCTGCATTCAGGGAGGCCCCTGGATTCAAATTTTGCTCTTCTACTTGGGCAGAAGTAACTTTGTCTCATTGGGCCTCTTCTCCCTCATATGTAAAATGGGGGGAATAATAGTTACCTATCTCTTAAAATAGTGCCTGGTAAAAAGTCTTTAATATATATTATATATGCTTATATAATGAAATCAATACATGATATAAGGCATGTAGTATGTTTTTATTATAATATATACTACATAAATATATCTCACTTTGTCATGTTATACATTAAATTTTATCTTTATTTTTATTTTATATTCCTAATATTTTTTTCACACATAAAGATTGGAGTTGCAAATAAACATCACCAACATGAAGTGAAATTATTTTTAAAATGTGAACTAATCACCAATTTATTCATGCCCATAAAGACTTTTAGGTATTGTTGATTGCACTGCTCTTGTAATTTGACATAATTAGCCGAATTGCCAACTTGTTTTGTCAGCATTGCCTAGCACATATACAGTAGTGTATAAAGTCCCTAAGGACATGCAGAAGTAGAAGGTCAAAAGCACACTATACAGCTGAAGCCTGCCTGCTTAAACTCTTAAAGTGAGGAGGGGCAAGTTTGTTGATTTTTAAAACTTTTTAAAAGATTTATTTATTTATTTATGCATGTAAGAACTAGGGTGCAGGCCAGAGGTGTGGGTGTGCGTGAGAGGGTGTTCACCAAAAACAGTGTGAGGAACAGAACAGGTGGACTGACAGAAATGCACTGCTGAGGGGAGCAGCGGGGAAACAGGAGAGTTCTGCTGTGGCATGTGGGTCAACTCCCTGGCTGGGGATCAAACTCAGGCCTTGGTAGTGAGAGCGCTGAGACTTAACCCCTAGGCCATCAGGGAGGCCCCTGTTGATTATTCTTTAAGGGAACCAAGGATACAGACCCAGTGTGAAGCAAAGAATAAATTCCAGTTTGTCAAAGCTGACCAGTTTGATTATAAGAGAGTCAGGAGCAATTAATCGAAGAAGAGAGAAGAAATCTATACTTCAATGAAGAAAAAAGAAAGTAATTTATATTTACACCAGTGTATGCTTTGTACCATTTATATGCTCCCTTATGCCACTCTACATGTCCACACTGTTATGTTTTAACCTTTTTATTTATGAGTTAAATTACAACCGTTTCTAGATCCGTCTTAAAACTTAAAATAGTGTGGGCCTCCCCGGTGGCGCAGCGGTTAAGCGCTGAGCTGTGGAGCTATCGGCAGCGGCGACGCAAGTTCGATGCTCGGCCGGGGAGAATCCCACATGGCGCGGCAGACCTCTCTTGCCTCGCCCGCTGCTCCCCTCAGCAGTGTATTTCTGATCTGTCTGTTCTGCTCCCCGCTCTGGCTCTGGTGAACCCTCTCACCGCCCCACACCTCCGGCCTGTACCCCAGCTTGTATGTATAAATAAATCTTTAAAAAAAAAAAAAAACTTAAAATAGTGTGACTCATTCTAAATAAACTTCACTTATATATTTGAAATTTTCATTGAAATTACATAAATCAATGGGGCATACAAAGAGAAATACCGTTTCAAATCCCTGATCTAATTTATAATTTCAGTAGTTACTGGGAAAGCTGTCGTTTTTTTACTAGAGCTTTAATAAAAGAACTCATTGGTAACAGACAACTTTGAAACAGACTTTTCTTAATCCTGTATTTATTGTGAACAGATGTATTTCAGCTCAACGTTTCAGCTTTAACATGTAATAGTGATGGAGAACTGATTGGTCATAACTTTCCTTTGACTCGAATCTGTTGATTCGAGGAAAAGGCTCTTAGTTTCTGGGCGGAACTCTCTATTCATAGACGAGTCTCTGCGGTTCAGCAGAGTGGGGTCGGGCCATCTATGAATGGTGCCCTGTCAGCCATTGTTCCCGTCAATGCATGCAGCAGCCATCTCCCCACCTCAGTGCTGCTGGAGTTAATGAGATGGAATCTTTAGTCTGTCTCTGTGGCAAACTTTCTTGGCGAAAGCTTGTGGAAAGCAGACGCAATTATCCAAGTATCTGAGGTAAATGTGTGTTTTTCTAACCCAAATAGTTACAGAACTACCTCAACTATTCTCTTTGATTTTGATGCCCTGGACACATCTTCTGCCTATTAAAGTGCATATCTTTTCTCGATCTCTTCATGGGGGGGGATTAGGGTCAGAGTGTGTGTGTGTGTGTGTGTGTGTGTGTGTGTGTGTGTGTGTGTGTGTATTTATGGCCTTTCTAACTTGGTTTGTATAAGACATGAAACCATTTTGCCTGCCTCTTCTTACTAATTTTATGATGATTAAATTGATTAATTCAAAGGTCATTTTGAATTCATATAAGGCATAACATGCCTTAATAAAAACTCCAGATATACATCTACATTTGTTTATTTTTTTCTTAAATATGATATGGGAATTCTTGAGCACAATTTGAATATTAAGACCAGTGGCTACAGAAATCTAACTTCTGACTTAGCACCAAGAACTCCACAAGCTTTAACATGACAGTGGATCTGTCATTCTGATTTTGTGAATATCCAAAATCCTTTAACCATACAAATGGAATTTTATGTTTAATAATTAGTAAATTGTTCTTCTAACAATGAATTCTTTTGACTTTATCTTTTTTCCTGCAGTGTTTTTAAAATGAACTATATTTTATTAGCATAAGTTAGACAATGAGAATGAATAAAATTAACTACTAGAAAGTTTTAGAACATTAAAGTTTTAAAATATTGAACATAGTTCTTGAAATTAGGGGGCCTCCCTGGTGGTGCAACGGGTTAAGCCCAGTGCTGTGGAGCTGCCAGCAGCTTCAGTGAGAGTTTGATGCCCGCCAGGGGAGATTCCCACATGGTGCAGCAGATCTCTCCTGCCTCGCCTGCTGCTCCCCTCAGCAGTGTATTTTGGTCAATCTGCCTGTTCTGCTGTTCTGCTCCCCATTCTGTCTCTGGTGAACCCGCTCACTGCCCGATACCTCTGGCCTGCACCCCAACTTGTATGCAAAAATAAATAAATCTTTAAAAAAAAAAGAAGTTCTTGAAATTAATTTTATTTATTCATACTGTCCGGAAGAAACCTTGTACAAAATGAGAAATTGGAACTGGAGTTCCAAGGTGATTATCACTAAATGGATGGATACTCAGGACAAATTTCAGTGTCTGCATATAAATAGCAAAATGTTTATTTCTTTTTCCATAAAAGAATTAGGTGTAGGCCAGAGGTGCAGGGGTGAGGGGTGGTGGTGAGAGGATTCACCAGACAGAGTGGAGAGCAGAACAGGAAGATTGAGTGAAATACACTGCTAAGGGGAGCAGCAGGTGAAACAGGAGAGGTCTGCTGTGCCCTCTGTGGGTCAGCTTCCTGGCCTGGGATTGAGCTCAGGCTGTGGTGATTACAGTGCTGAGACTTAACCCCTGGGCCACCAGGGAGGCCCCTTTGTTCTTGTCTTACAGTTGATAGATGCCAGTCAAATTAAGTAGTCCCTGGAACTAACCACAGCACTTCTGAAGCTATCTTGCTTCGTGTGATTCAGTGCTTTAGGCAACTGTACAAAATGAATATGAGGGTGAAGGGGGAACAAATTCCAGGAGTTGAGTTTTTTCTCTCCACGTGGGCCACTGTCATATGTGGATCACCTCCCTGACCAGGGGTAGAATTCAGGCTGCAGTTGTGATAGCGTTGAGCCTTAATCCCTAGTCACCAGGAAGCCCTGGATTAGAATTCCTTTTTTGTTGTTTACTTTTATTTTTATTTTACATTATTGTGTATTCCCCGTAGGTTTCCCACCACCAATTCAATGGTTTCACTTATAGGAGGAATATAGGGGAGCCAAACGAGAGATCAGGAGGAGAAAATAGCACATAAAACAAAAACAAAAACTAGCAGGCAACCATAAACAAGAGACATTCTACAGGGGAGGGGGAGAAAGAGGGACCAAAACGGTAGAAAAGAGCACAAGGGACTATGGTTTAAGAATTCGGAGATGGGTGAATTGGTGGTGGGCTACCCAAGGGGAATACAAAATGTAAAAGACATAAATAACAATAAAAATATATATTATAAAAAAAAAGATTCAAAAAAAAAAAAGAATTCTTAAATTACCCAGCTGAATAGTTCTTGACCAGGGTGCCTCATGAAAGGTATAATCAACAATTGGCCAGCACTACAGTCATCTGAAGCTTGACTAGGGTTGGGGACCTGATGTCTGATGGCTCACTCAAGTGAGTGGGACATTAGTGGTGGTTATCATTTGGAAGCTTCACTTTCTTCCCATGAAGGGTTCACAACAAGGCTGCTCAAATGTCTTCATGACATGGCAACTGGCTTTGATCTGATTGAGAATTCAAGATATCAAGGCAGAGGCAGCAATGTGATTTCAGAGAGTGTTCAGCACTGTCACTATTGCTGACACAGTGGCCAGCTCTAACTGTGAGAAGGATGACCAGAAAGCAAGGATCCTGGGGTGCCATCTTGAAATGTGGGTGCACCAAATCCCTTGTGATTTTTATTGTTGCAGCTGAGTTAGTGCTGTCAGTGTATTGCTACAATTTTATAAAATATCTACTATTTTCACTCTTGTTACTATTATAATCTCTCTTGAAAGTTCTCCATTTTTATTTACTTTTATTATTTTTCTTGTTTATTGTGATTCTTGAAAATGAGGCATCATATTTGTCCCCATTTTCCCAAATTTGTAGTCATTGTCTTTTTGAAAATTGCTTCTCTCATACTTTCTCTAGTATTCCTTCTGGTAATCCAATTTAGTAAATATCATTTTTTCATTATATCTTTAATTTTATCTCTTTTTCATAATTTGTCTTTGTTTTACTGAGAAATGGGTAATCTCATTTCTATCTTCTAGGTTTCTAATCCTATAGTAATCTATCTCTAATTATTGCTTATCCAATCTTTATTTTATTCTCAATGTCTGTGTTTTTCATTTTTTTCCCCAAAACTGGGAAAAAATATTATTTTAATAGCATTTTGTTATCAATCCATTTTTATCATTTCTTCAAAAAATTTGGCATGGTTATTTTTATTTTTATTCTGATGATGATGATACTTCAGAAGTATTTTAGATTCTAATTAGTAGTTTCCCCTCTCTTTGTTCTTTTTCATTATGGTTTGTTTGTTTACGTGGTTTGTCACTTTTTGCATAATTTCATATTTAATTTATCTAAATTTATTGAAATTCTGAGGGGACTGGATTGAAGGCCACTATTTCAGATAGGGTCATCTTAGGCTTTTGCCAATTCTGTGTGGAAGAATGTTTATTGATATAGCCAAAGATTTTTGTACTTTTAGTTAAGAAGTTTTTCTGAACAGTGAAATGATACATCAGTGTTTGTTGAATTCTGTGTATTGGGCTTCCAGAAAAATACTGTTTGAAGTGAGGTTACTTTTGCAAAAATAATCCATACTGTAGAGAGACTGCCTGAAATATTTCCAGAGTGAAAGGGAAGAACTAATATAAAAGGTAGCATTGGAAATCAAAATAAAACATGATTTGACACTGTTTGCAGAACTAGAGGAACAGACTATGCAGTTTGCTTTCTATGGTCTCTATTCCTTGACCATCTGTATACTCAATGAAGTGGGAAAATAAATTGAAATGCTGAAACTTTTTATCAGTAAGCATTTATGGTTGCTACAAAATGGCAATGGCTCAAATCTGATTAGTGGGGTCATTTTCTAGACTTTTTAGTCTACACTGGTTGCTACTGTTCTTCCTTATTTCTCGCTTTTAGCAAACAATATGCAGATAAAATAGAACGTAAGTTGTCTTTGGGTAAAAATCTCCGTGAAATCAGAACTAGTCTCACATTTTTTCATTGGTTAGGTTTTTCCTAAATGTAGTTTGTGTTCTATTTGGCAGCATTCAGGTTTAACAAATTAATTGCCACCATTCTAGACTCAATTTAAAATAATGATGAAATGCAAAAGCTAGAAATTCATTTCCGTGTGCATGCTTAGGTGGTGGTATAGTGTAGTAACACACATCTGGAGAGATGTGGACTCAAATTATGTACAATATTGTAAACCTATATCACCCCAATAAAAGTGATAGAAAATATATAATATTCATTTTTTTCTCACACAAATCACTTTAATCATTTAACACACAACCACACCTCCATGATTACAAAGGCACAGACATGCACACACAGAGGACACAAGAGCACCCCTGTTTTCACTAAGCTTTCATTTCCTTCAAGGAAACATAAACTAAAAGAAATCCAGATTTTCCAAGTTATGCCTGAATAGCTCTAGTTTTGGTTCAGTCTTCTGCTAGAGCATAAAAGTTTGGGTTAAACCAGATTATCAAAAATTTTCTTAGTAGTCCTCAGAGAAATTATTCCCTCCTCTGTTCTGCCCTCCCACAGCATTTAATTTCATGATTTGCAGTTTAGAACACTGGTACCTGGATGTGAACAAGAATTATTGCCTCTCAAATGTGGCAAGTTCTTCTTGAAATCCAATCTTATTATTTATAACATGTTTAGCATGTTTTGGGAAACAGATATATTCCTAAAGTATTAAGTGAAAATTGAATTTTTAAAAGCAATTCACAATCTTAATGTGCTATTAGATCTTGCCATGTAGAATTTATTAGCTTTTTCTATACTAGAGCATGAAACAAATAGTCAATCTTAGTTTCTCTCTAGAGACTCTTGATCAATACGAGATAAAAAGGGTAAAAGAGTACTAGATCACATTTTAAATGACTTTTGAGCAATTGTGGGTTAGAAATCTTATAAAAATTCTGAATCCTCTTTCCAGGAATATATATGTGCATAGAATTTTGCATAAATTTTCAGGGGTCTATGAACACCTTGAAGTCTGCCTGTGGATTCCAGGTTATGATTTTCTGAATTAGATGGGGAAAAAAATAACGAAGTAGATAAATGGGTCAATAATAATATTATTTAAGGCATAACATATTTTATTATTCACTATTGTGATAAGAAATTAGAAAAATATTAGTTTTATGTCTATATCTTATGACCTAAATATACAAAGCACATTTGAGGGTTTACTTTATATACATTTCTGACACATTACACAGAAATATATTTGACTGTTTTGATGGAACATTTCTCTTGATTTAAAATGAATTCCTTTTATGTTATTAAGAATGAAGTTTGGAGAATGTTTATGATTCTGCAGAGTTTAGCAGGGGTAAGCAATACTTTTCATTTACCTGCAGAGCTTTATGAACACATAAGTTTTATGAGCATAGGCCTATAGCGCAGGGTTTTAAAATACTGCATCATATGTCAGCTAAGTGTACTTGCCAAGTTACATTGCTGTAAGTAATTTTTCCCTAAAGGTTTTAGAGAAGAAAAAAAAAGACATACCACCTCCAAATCATATCTGCTATAGCTCCTTTTTTATTTTTTTACCTTTATAAAAATATACAGCATGGGTATTTTTTAATTGCTTAACTATGTGTGGATATTATTAATATTCTTCCATTACATTTGTGGAACTTCCTCTTTCCTCTGAACACAGGGAGTTTACTACAATGTAATTATATGAAGACACTGAAGTTCATGTGTTATAACATAACCCCTATTGAAACATTAATGAAAAATTTTTAAATATGCAAACAATTGCAGTTAAATATGGACATAAGCTGTTGCTGGAAATGCCACAAGAGCTACAGACAGACTAGAAAGAACAGTGAGCCAGGAAACTCTCCCTGATAATCCTCAAAGACAACAAATGTTCTAAATAACAAAATATTCTAAATGGAAATACTGAACAAAAAGAAGTTTCTTCCGCTTGCATTTTGCAGTCTTAGGGCTTTATTAGTTTATGAAGTGTCATGTGGAGTAAATGTCTAATCTGGATGAAGAACTTTGACCTGATTGCTTATTACTCTATCAGAGAATACATTCAACTGGAATAAAAGGATTTAGCCTTGGCTCCATATGACTTTGGGTTCCATATCACCGCTGCTCTAAAGAAATGAAGGAGGTCTACGAGATTGAGGGAAATTATATTGGTCTGGGTCTGGAAGGAGCACATTAAGACAAACTACACTTTTGATTTTATTTGCTGACTGAAATGTACAATTAATGATCAATACATATTTTTAGTAGATGTGTCACAGGGCAACCCCATATGAACTGGGGTGGCCAGAGTATGCGTTACCACCCATGTGCTTAAAAGGGATTTATAATAAGACTCAACTGCAGGCACACACAAAAAATGGTTAATAAAGGGTTTATTTACAAACATGAGGAACGAAGAAAGGAATAAACCAGTGAGAAAGAGAGAAATTGGTGATGTGTCCTACCAGTTCCACTGAGCTGGAACCCCAATAGCATGCTGAAAACTGGCAAAAAAACCAAGGACCTCCCCCCATGGCCCACATGTCTGGTTATATACCAAGCCTGGCTGTTTAACTCCACCCTCATTTCCCAGCAATCCTCCGTTTAGGGGTGATGGCATTATGGGATGTGTAGTCCTTGATGTCTTAGATCTCTTTGGTCTAGGCTGGGAGTGGGTCCATAAAAACCTGCGTTTGTGGAGTTTGTTCAAGACATCCCCCACCCCCCCAAGACAAAATTTTTTTTTAAAACAGGGGGAAATTGACACTGAGGTAGAGAGAGAAAAGTAGAGACAAGAAACTATGCGATGGAATTCCGCAGCAAAATAAATATGAATAAAACATTGATGTGTGAACTTCACAACTTAGTAGCGGAGTCAACTTAGGTGCACAGATTGGCAGATAACACATTTGAGAAAGTGATAAACGTTGTAAAAGTTTAAGAGAGGCCTTCATATTTGGGACATCAGAAAAGACTCTGAATTTGGTAATACTTGAGCCAAGCCTTGAAAGATTAAGTTTCGAGCAATAAATGGTGAGATAGGGATATGGAAGGAAGACTGTAAAACGAGGAAAAGAGGTCAAAACACTGAGGGAATTTTGTGGATGAGCTGGACAGGAGGATTAGTCCAGAGAAAGGTGAAAGATGACAGGTGGGCTTTACAGGCTGAGGTCAGGGAGTGAGACATGTTGGGAGCGGAGCTAAAAGGGATGGTTTTGACTTTGTCGGCAGTAAGTGGAGGGCCAGGGGGTCATTCCAAACAAGGTGGGACATGTTGCAGTGGGCCTCACAGCTACGGAGGGCTGAATTTTCAACAAATGTGTGTCATAGCACATTTCCAGTTCTGTTACTTCTCAGGACAAAAGCATTAATGGGGAGCAGAGATATGTATATATTTACTTTTATTCTAAGATGATAATGATAAATAAATAGGTAACATTTACTGATAAATAGATAACATTTAATAATACCCATCTATCTTTCCAAAATGAAAACTAATAGTGCTCTACTCAATGTTCTAAAAGTATTAGTAGGAAAAGAAAACTCCTGGCAAGTACTAAGCATAAAAGCCTAAACATTTAGTAAGGGGTATATGGTATAAGTTTCTAGAAGATATGTAGCTAGTAAAACAAACAAAATCAATGTTGTCGACTATTTATGTGGCCTAAATCATTCTGAGGTATGAATGAAAAGCTGTTCGCAAGGATGAAGGCTAAGTATATAAGAATTTGTACTAGGGTATCAATGTATAAATATCACATGTATTGAAGCAAGTCAGATACCTTTGGTTTTGTGATTTGAAAGTGTCGAAACTCTTACCTCTCACCACCAGGTCAGCAGAAGCGGAGGAGTTGTCCACGATGGTCTGCGCAGTGCATGTGTACCTGCCTGCGTGCTTCAGCTGGGCATTGCGGATCAGCAGCTCACCGTTGGCATCCAGCTGTCAGCAAAAACAGTGGTCATTGAGGTCAGTCGTGTTCACCAACTATGACACTTAGGATACCAGAGGCACATGTTCCCGCTGTGCAATGAACACCACGAGAAGCATCTGTTTTCGATGGTAGCCTTTGCTAAGGTTACTTACATTCTGGGCTTCAGTACTCAACTGAAAAATAGAGTGAATTGATTATTTAAGCTCCTTTTAAGCTATGATATTTTTAACATTCTATTACTTCTATTGTCATAAGATCATCCTGAAAGAAACCAAGGGATGAAACTATGTTATCGATCTTTTAAAGAGGAATGTTATGGTCTAAAATTCTTAACACTGAGTGTCAAAGAAGATAGATAAATGTCATATGCCTAGGAAGGATTATTAATTGGGTTGTGTAAAACTGAGCTAATTGAGTAACTTTCAGGTGTGCCACAGTTCACTTTGCAAAGATACTAACAGTTTGTGGAAACTACCGATATGGATAATTCTACTTACATGTTCTTTTCACCAAAATTATTAAATTCCTGTGGGCAAGAACTTTTGTTTTGCTCACTGTTCTATTCCCAGTGCTTAGAAATGAAGTATTCAACTTACATGTTTTGAGCAAGAAATTGAGTGAATCTTCCCTAAAAACAGCTAATATTTATTGACTGCCTTCTTTGTACCAGGTCCAGGGCTCTGAAAGTCTAAGTATTATCTTATTTTCTGACAACAGTCTTATGAGATAGTCCTTTCATGTCTTTTTTTTTTTTTTTTTTTGCGTAGAAGAACCAGCGTGTAGGTTACAGGTGTGGGGGTGACAGGATTCGCCAGAGACATAGTGGGAAGCAGAGGAGGTAGACTGACTGAAATCCACTGCTGAGGGGAGCAGCGGGCAAGACCGGAGAGGTCTGCTGTGCAGGTCAGCTCCCTGGCTGGGGATCGAACTCAAGTCATAGAGGCAATAGTGCTGAGATTTAACCCCTAGGCCACCAGGGAGGCCCCTTTTTATGTCCCTTTTATTAAAGATAAAAGTGAGACTTAGAGTAGCCAATTTAACTAAGGTTACTTAGCTTGTTTGGGTAGTGGGGGCTCGCCAAGGCCTGTTTTCATTGTATCCAAAATATACTCATAGAGGAGAATTTGGGTAACTCAATTTTTAAATAGATGTGGTTTCATGACTACAATAAAACACTGATTCCATTCATAGATATCTAGATATAAAAAGGATGAAACATTAATGGTTAAGGTTAATATTTTTCATAATAAATAGTTTCTATCTTATATTAGGTCTGCAAATATTTTAATTTTGAATTTTTAATAATTGTGTGTGGAATGAATGCTGTTTTATGGTGGGCAAAGCTGTGTCTGCTTGTCCTGAAAAGTGTCTAGGCTTGTAATCCTCACTTGATTAATGATATTAGTAACAATATCTTGTTATAATATGAGCAAACTGATTCAGTAGGTTATAAAATACTGGTACTGCTGCAAAAAGAACTGGTCGGTGCCCACAGTGTTTTCCTTAATATTAGCCTGTTTTAGAGAAAACATACGTAGAGGTCATACAATTTAATGCCGATTAGGGGTTTTCCTCTCCCTTGAGGACCAGACTGGCTAAAACTCCAGTTTCCAAGATTTCTGCATATTCTCAGGTTAAATGAATTCTTTCCTTGTGTTCTCTTCATCCACATTTTTCTGTCATAACAAGGAGTCCCAGGCAAGAAATTCAGCCCTATCTCTAATCATAAAACCTAATAACACAAGTGAGGGGAGCAGTCAAGTATTGTACAAAAATGAACAACAATGTAAGAAAATTTTTAAAAAATTGAAAAATTAACAATGAGTCTATTAACACAGAATACTCTCACTAGTTAAGTGATTTACTAAAGAATTGAAGGTGATGAAACTGGCCCTACAGGTAGAACATATCAACACTAAACATTTTCATCCACTGTATAGTTCTGTTCTTAAAAGTAATGGTTTCACTAGGGGGTTGCTCAGTGACCGTCACCTCTCCCAGGGCCCACTGTCTCCCTGGCCCCCACTTCCGCTCCTGTCTCTTACCTTTCTCTTCCCCAGAAATGAAGAATTTTTTCTTTCCTCATGCTGAACTGCTTAATTCTTTGAAGGTTACTTAGACTGTGAAAGCAGCTTTCCCTCAAATCCTTACTTTCTGTTTCAAGTTTTTTTCCATTTCTTCAACTCTTACTCTTCATTAGGTCCAATTTGGGTCCCACCTTTTGGACTATTTCACTTGACTTCACAAGCATTTAATCTGATTTTCAACTTCTCTAAGCTATGAAAACACATCTTCCAGAAACTCAAGGCATTCTTAATCTCCATTCTTCAAATTCTTCATAATTCCATCAAATTGTCAATTTATCCAATTTTTCCAATAACTCCTGCCTCTGTCCTTGTCCAAGCTACCAACATCTCCCATTGAACTACTATACACTCTGTTCCTAACCTACACTTCTGCTCCACTTTATTCTTTCTTCCAGTGTGATTTTTAAAAATGCATATACTGGCCTCTCTGGTAACCTAGGGGTTAAGTCTCAGCACTATCATGGCTATCGCATGGGCCTGAGTTCAATTCCCAACCAGGAAGTTGATCCACATAGGACGCAGCAGACCTCTCCTATTTCACCCTTCGCTCCCCTCAGCAGTGGATTTCAATCAGTCCACCTATTCTGCGCCCCACCCTGTCTCTGGTTAATCCAAAAAAGAATACATTGAATAAAATTAAAAATTCAAATATGATCAAATTCCCCCTTGCTGTAAAAACAGTGTGGGAATTGTGGGAATTTAAGCATTCCCCTTCCTGTAATGAATATCAACCTGGCTCCATTCTCTTGGCTGTCCAAAATTCTAGACAACCTAAGGTCACGGTTCCACTTATACTCAAACTCCAGGAAGAGCATGATCTTCTCGAACATCTATGGCTCTCCATGATACTTTCTCCCCTGGGATAGTGTTGTGAGGCAACCAGACACAGGGCTGGTTTCTTTTCTGGGCTCTCCCTGGCATGCTTTCATAGTCTTGCCTCTTCTGTAGTCACTCCCCTCGCTCTCTCGTACCTGTCCTCCCGTAGCTGTCTGAGTGACGACACCCTTGTATCCCTGGCCTCCAAGCTTAGGTGCACACACCTATGTGCACCCATACCCAGGCTCCAGGTGTCCACAATCAGGCACAACGCCCTGCGGCCCACACTTTCAGGTGCCTCCTTCATTAGCACAATCAAGGCTGCAGGTGAGAGCCACAGAGACCAGTGGCATAAAAGCCTAATCAAACTGTTAGCGGGCAAATGGGGCTTTAAAACTGGACGAAGGCAGTGCCCCAATTGCTTACCGGTCACTATCTTGGTTCTGCACCTGTGTGCACAATTGCAAGACTACTCAGGCTTAGGGAACAATAACAGTGGGATTTATTTAACAAACAGGGAAAAACAAAGAATTACTAAAGTCAATATATGGCCATATACCTTACTTAAAACAATGTCTAGTCTTTAAGTCCCAGAAAAGTAACAAAGGTGGCGTCTTCCCGCCACTGCTGATGTGGAGCTCCTCTTACAAACAATAGGCCACGTTTCCAAAATGGCGTCTTCCTTCTTCTGCGGACGTGCAACAATCAGACTGTAGGCCAGGTTCCAACTCACGAGGACGACACAAAACACAACTGGAGGTGCTCCCGAAACTGCCATGGTGCCCCAGCACAGCACTAAGCCAACAACACTGCAAATAGCAACCACAGTGGCCAGACGGCCCAACAGACTGCACTCACGCATTTTAGGAAGACGCCCACTTTGGGCCTCTGCCTTTTTCCTTTGGCTGCAGTAAAGACAAAACTGGGAGCAGTTTTTGTCGCTCGGCTACTTGCAAAGCTTCCAAAGTCTCTGGCCCCAAAGTCACTAAAGATTCAAAAATGTTTCTTCTTTTCCTACATTATGGTGATTGCTTCTTTCATTCCTCCACAGTGGAGACTGACTCTTCTTCTTCTTCAGTCCCCTTTATCCCTTATCAGAAACTCCGCCCCAAATGTAAACTTAGCAGTTTACCTGGGGCTATTCATTCTCAACAGCAAACCCCTCCCAGGGGCTTTAGCTGACTTCAGACTCAGCCTGGTTACAAATCCATCTGCCCTACAGAGGGTGATCCCCTCACGTGTCACCCCTTTACCACCTTTATCTAAATAACATTCACACTGCCCCACCAACGCAGTCAAACCATTTACATAAGCAAGTCTTTCTGCTTCCACTTGTATGCCTTACCATAGCGCCTTTCACTTTCTGTCATATTATTTATTTCAGTGCAATTAAATATGTGTGTGATTGTGTGATCAAAGTTGGTCTCCCAAGAAAAAATGTAAGTTTGATGTGAGGAGGAAGCAGTCCTGATTTTTCTGTCATTTTTGTATCCTTGTGTCATAACACAGCTGGATGTGCTATGTCCCCGGGTCCAGTAGTTTTGTCAGGAGCAGAAGACATTGAATAAATTAGTCAAACAACTTGTCAAGAATTCTGCCATATGCTCTTAAGAGAATACATGTTTTCTTCAACTACAAACAGAGTTAGGTCAGCAAGTTGATAGAACCTGAAACAATCACAGCATTTCCTAACTGCAGCAGGATGAAGCACACACATGTGTCATGGTGATTCACAACAAAGATATATTGACATTTGGTCACCCATGGTGCTGGCCTGGAATTTCCTAAGCTTTAAGAGTTTTAAACATGCCTCTTGTTATGGTAATAAAGGTAAAACTTAGAAGATGGTAACAGAGATGGGGGCCTATTTTGAGGGAAACCAACTTGCAAAGAGGGTTAGAACCCCCACTCCCACCCTACCCTGAGGGAGAGGGGTTGGAGGTTGAATTCAATCGCAATGACTGATGACTTAAGAAATTATGCCTATGTAGGCTGATGAGCTAATCAGTCATGTCTATGTAATGAAGCTTCCTAAAATCCCCAAAAGGAGGGGCTTCAGGGAGCTGTCAGGCTGGTGAAATTGCAAACATTTGGGAAGAAGGGTACACCTGGTTACTCCACACCTAGTGAGTAAACAAGTTTCCAGAGTTCTCTAAGCTAATCCAGCAAACAAACTGAATATGAGCGGGTTGTCCTGAGGCCTTCCAATCTGTAGTTTAGTTAGAAGCACAGGCAAGCACCTGTGCTTGTGACTAGTAGCTGGAATGGAGGGCAGAATTGGGACACTGAGCCCTTAACCTTTGCAATCTTATGCTATCCCTGGGTAGATGGTGCCAGAATTGAGCTGGGTTCCCCAAGACCCTGCTGGTGTCCAAGAATTGTTTATTGGTGTGGGAACCCCCTCCCTCACACACTCCTGGAACCAAATACAACACTCTGGTCACCTCTGAATTATCCCCTCTCCCACTTCCTGCCCCCCAGACACTGTAAGCTCACACTGGGCACATGCTCTCACCTGCAGACCTTTGCAAGATCTTTTGCATTGCCTAAGTCTCCCCATGTCCCATGACCCTCAGTTTGCTACCTTCAATTCATACTGCAAAGGGCTATGGGGGGGCTACAGTGAGTCAATCATGGTGCCCAATAGAGGACAAGGAACTGTGGGTTCTTCACCCATGTGCACAATGACAAGACCACTCAGGCTCAGGGAACAACAATGGGGCTTATTTAACAAACAAGGAAAATAAAGAGATTCTAAGGTGTAAAGGCAGAAAAGACACCAGGAGCACAGGTTCACTATGGAGCTGCACAGACTGGTCAAAAGGAAGGAGTTCTGGAGCCCTCGGTGGCTTTTTAAACTTTTTAATGGTCTCTTATAGAGAGGCAACCAGGTACAGAGCAGGCGGTGGGGCCGGGGAGCTGGGAGGCTGAGAGGCAAACAAACTCTCAGCCTCCCAGCTCCTGGTGAATCTTCACTCTCTCAGGCACTCTGGCAGCATCTTGTGGTCTCTGCTGTACCCAAAACAGTTCTCTGCTCCATGCTCTGCTCTCTGCTGCTGCTGCTCTCGCATCTCATTCTCTCTCTTCTGCGCACCTGTGATGCCACCCCTATAGAGCATCACTACAGGCCCAGGTGTGCCCACTCACGCACGAGCACGCCACCACAAGGCATCACAGCTGCCTTAGCAGAGGGAGCCGGCAGAAGCGGTGGTGCCTTTTACCCCGCTGCTCCAAGAGCAGTCATGGCAGTTGCTCCTGCCCAGTGACTGCCGTTTTGAATGGACCAATCAGGTGCTAGGAGCTGATGGATAGGTCCAATCAGCTCCAGGATTGAAAACTGGTCCAATCAGACTTGTGGATGGTACCCTGAACGAGAATATAAGCCGGGATCGGCGGCACCTGGGGGCAAGGGGGAAAGAGAAGAGGAAAAAAGAGAGGACGCCAGCCCCAGAGAGAGAAGGAGGCCCCTGAAGAGAACAGCAGAAGACGATGACGACACCAGCCCCCAGGAGAAGAAAGACGACGGTTCCAGACTCCGAAGAGAGATGAAAGAAGTCCGCTCCTGGCCTCTGAGGAAGAAAGAAGAAGCGAAGCGTCCAGCAGCCGCCCTCTGAGCAGGAAGAGAAGCTGAAGGACCCTGCAGAGACGGGGCCTCTGGTCTTGTCTCTGACGTAGCCTGAAAGGAGCCCCAGGGGCCCTGGGCCTGGTGTCTCAGAGACCTGTGTGTGGGTCTGACCCAGCACCCCCCAAAGAGCTGCCATCCCCGATGCGTTCTGGGGGAGGTGGCAGCCCCTTGAGGATGCAGTGAGCGCTCTGTTTCCCCCGTGTGTAAAATAAACCTCATGTTTGTTGTTCCTGTAGCCTGAAGTCCCTGCAATTGTGCGCGCGGGTGAGACCCACAGCCAGTGCCCTGCCCTCTCAGCAGGTGCTGGCCTTTGTTGGTTTTGGCCTTTTGGCTTCTTGGGCTTTTTGGTGGCTCTTGCCTCAGAGCCTGGGCAGTTGTGCCCCGTCCCCCACCCGTTTTCAATACTACTCTTTGGGGGGTCAGTTGCCCAATCCCCAGGGGTACTCTGCCGTCACTCCAACATTCAGCTTTCACAGGCAACGCGCAGACCCTGCACTCAGGCCAACCCTTTGCACACGCACACGGGTCGGGGATCCGCGGATGCAAGCTCCACGTGTGGCCGCTCTTGGGTCCCCTCTTTGGCTGTAGTCTCCACCCCCAGCCACGTTCCCCACCCGTCCCCCAAGGACGGGCTCCTCAGCACCCCACGCTTATTCCACAGTGAACAGGGCAGCACACACAGGTGAACATGTGCACACGTGCAAGACCGCAGATGTCCATCCTCAAACCTAATGGTGGCAGGGTGAAAAAGCCTGACCACCCTTTTTCACTTACCCTACATAAGGCCACAGCTGTCTCACCCCAGATGGTATCCGGTGTCTAGAAGTCCTAAACAAAGACCACTCATCCAACATGGCGCTGTCTCATCCATGTGGAACTGCAGAGTGTGGTACTGGCCAGCAGTGGGCCAGATCTGACTCACTGTAGCTGGAGGTACTCACGGCGGGCAGGAGGAGTCACTGAGATAACTCCATAGCAGCCCCAGCCACAGTCTGAAGGTCGGATGGCAGCACCAGAGGCTGGGCCACACAGCCATGGAGGCAGTAGCACCGGGAGGTGGTGCTGAATGATCAACAGCTCTCAGAGGTAACCTGGACACAACGTGCTGGTCACCTGTCAGCAGTGCTGGGCAGCACCGTTACCAGGAGTGTCAGTCACTACCAGTCACTACTAATATTATCTAAAATTATTTACAATGCTTTCATTAAACAAATGTTCGTTTAGTAATTTCATAGATTTTTTTTCAAGTAAGATTATAATTACATAAAATAGGTAATTTGAGAATGATCACTATCTATATACCTAAGCTCTATTATCTGTGAATAATATATAATGTAAACCTCCAATTTTCTAAGCACCCATATATCCTGTTAAAGTTTGTCTTGGCCTCAAGAGATACCTGGTATTTGCCTTCAACTTCTGGGAGGTTGTCGATAGTTTCTTTTTGGTCTGGAAAACTTGGATCATAGTGTATAGTCTAATAAAGTGATTTAGGGTAGGAACTAGCCATGCCTTATAGTCATAAGAGTAGGGACTGGCCACACCAGGAAAACAAGATTGTGACTTAGGGTAGGGGCTTTGGGTCATGTGCTATTAGCCATCCTAGAGACTTAGACTAAACCTGTGGGCAATCAATCAATAATGTCTACATAATTAAACCCCAATAACAAACATCTCTGGACCCAATGTTCAAGTAAGCTTCTCTGGTTGGCAACACTGTGTGACCTGCCATGCATCAAAGTTGATAGTGATACGTCTGCCCTCCATGGAGAAAGAACAATGAAAGCTCTGTGTTTGATAGTTGTTCTGGACTCTGGCGGATGTATTTCTTTCTCCCCGTGTCTGATTCTATTTACTTCTTCCTTTATATATTCATTAATTCAGTCACATTTTACACTTCATTTTTAAATTATGATTATGAAGTGACATTGGTTTGTAACACTGCAAACGTTTTAGGGTAAAGATTTACACCTCTACGAAAATATGTTATTATACCACACTCACCACGTCTGATTTTAAATGTCCATCCTTTCCCTGTAATAAACTGTAGCCATGAATATAATACCTTTCAGGGAGTTATGTGAGTCCCTTCTAGCAAAAACCAGAGCTGAGGGTGGTTTTGGCAATAACCAACTGGAACTTGTAGTTGGTGTTCAGATGAGGATGGTTTTGGGGTATTGTGCTTAACTCTGTAGTTGAACTAGCTTCTCATAACATATTAAGTAGAAGTGATGTAAAAAAAATGAGGTAATGAAGATATTGTATTATTTATGCCATTTAAAAATATTTGTGGTAAGGAGAGAGTAAGACTATGTAAGGGAAAGTTTATAATAAGAGAGTTTTTCTTGAGCTATCATAAGGACTAATTGGTACATATTTCTGAGTAATTTTCTAGTGAGATAATTAAAGTAATATAAAATAACTACACTAAAATAAAAGAATTTAAAGGTTCACATATTTGTAAGTCAGAATGTTTTAATGTGCTTTGACATCCTTAATACTACTACATTTTGATGTTAAATATTCATTAATAGACATATTAAATAAAATCTTTTGAAACAATAGTTATAATTTAGAAATGATTTTTGCATAACAATAAAAATAACATAGTTCTAATATAATCTTTCATTATGTGAACTAATAAAAACCTCCAAAATTTTAAATGTTTTATATTCAACCTTAAAATAACAAAACAAGAGCAGAAAACTAATTTAAGAATAAAGAACATGTGTCACCATAATTTCTCTTTGTGAAATATCTGTATTCTGAATACCTAGTATTCTTTTTTTCTTAATGAAATTGCTTTCCTCCCCAAATTCTCAGTTTGAATCACATTGCTGTTACTTATTAGAATTTGACAGGAATAATGGCTTGCTTTTTTATACTTTTTGCATGTGAAAAGACAAATGAAAGACAAATTACTTTGCCTTTAAATATTATACTAGGGCCTCCCTCATGGTCTTCAGGTTAAGGCTCAGCGCTATCAGCGCTATCGGCATGAAGGCCTGAGTTGAACCTCAGCCAGGTAGCTGACCCACATGGCACAGCAGACCTCTCCTGTCTTGCCAGCTGCTCCCCTTAGTGGTGTATTTCAGTAAATCCACCTATTCTGCTCCCCACTCTATCTCTGGTGAATCTTCTCCCCCTCATACCTTCCACCTACACCGCAGTTCTTCAATGCAAAAATATAAATTAAAAAATTTGAAAAAAAATATTGTATCTTTAAACCATGACAAACCTATTTATATAAAGTGGTAATCTGCAACTTTAACATTCTTATTTGCTCTATATTTCATGGAGGTGTGGTACTTAACCTCCTTAGACGGAAAGCAGAGGGAAAATATACTATATCATTTCCAATATAGTCGTGTATGTATAAAATATTTCCTTAAGTTTTTATAAATGCTACTAGCACTTTCCATACCTCAGAAGAAACTGAGACTCTCCGCGGTTGACAGAACGCTTACAAAGCAAGTAAAGACCATGGACCTCAGCACATTCTAGCCGCAAATTAGATACGAATGCGCTCTAAATTTTCACTAAAAACCACAGCTTGGCTGAATTAAAAAATGCTTCCTTTAATATGAGGAGAGCTGAATCACATACTGGAAATTGTGATAGCAGAGCCCAGGGATGTTTCAAAGTGTATATGTGGTTTACCACTTAGAAATTTCCCAAGTTTTATAAATGCTTGTTCCTTCTTTCCCATCACCACGAGCAAACTTTGTAAGATCATGCCATAGTATAAATGAGTCTGTGTTACTAAGTGGTGTTAAGAAACTAAATTAATCATAATCAACAAGGAAATAGGCTGTATAGTACTAACAAATCTAGATAAAATGTAGAGCTCATAATGGCTTACACATTCATACAAACATTTGTTTGAATCCATTGACATTCAGAATGAAGGGACAGATATGGAAGATTGAAGGGAAGCCTATCATTTAAAGAGAATATTCTAGAAACTGATATGCAAACAATTTTTAAACATGTATGATATATTCTCGATCCATAACTATATATATTTTCATTCTTATAGTTGGCTTGTTAGGTTCTAGTAGGAATAATTATATCAAATGTACCATATGCAACTGATTTTACCACCACCATCTACAACGCAACTGACAGCAAATATTTATTTATTAAGGGGTTCATAGGTGCCAAGGACTGTTATATACACCTTACATACGCAAACTCACTTACTCTTAAATAACAAACTTATTGTGCTTATTGTATCTGCCAATACTACCTATAGAGATAGGTACTATTTGCAACTGTATTTTAGAAATGGGATAGAATTCTACTATAATTACAACCACTACTACTGCTACTTCTGCTGTGATTATGGAATACTAAGACTGCTACTTCGAACATTACTATTAAAACTACCATTATTTCTGCTGTTGCTACTGCCACTGCAAAACCACTACTCTACTAACATCTGATCTAATTTATTAAACAGCTTTTGAAATCCTGGCCAAGTGCTAGCTACTTTATGTATGTTTTCTTATTTGATTTCTATAATATCCAAGTAGATAGTATTTATATTTCTATTTTTGAGATAAACAATTTGAGATTCTAAGTTAAACTATTGGTGGAAAGCTTGTGAGTTAATACATAGCTCTGGTTCCACCAGGTCAAGCAATTTGCAAGCTAGTACTTTATTGACAGACAGCTAAATTTTGGTTCATAATTTGGTAAGTAAAAGTGGGTACTTTCTCACAGCAGAAAAAATTCAATTTGTTATTTATCACTTTTTGACAATTTAAAAATTTTAAATATAATAAAGTAGAAAAAACAGTACAATGTCCATATATACCAAGCAAATAGATTCTCATTGTAAATTTCTCCCAAATTTATTCTATGCAATCACTTAGCTTGCTTGCTCTATCTTTCCTTTTCACTATTTGCTATCTATTTTAACCCTTAAAATAATCGCTGGTATCATCATACTTCACTCATGACATTAGCTTTAACCTTCAAATAAGTAAGGTCATTCTTTTAATAATCACAAAACTATTTTCACTCTAAGCATAATTAACACTACCATAATGTCTAACATTCAAGGTAGTGTTACTTTACCTCAACCCAAAATCAGATGAGTGGATCAAGGAGATGTGGTATATATACATAATGAAATACTACTCAGCAATCAAAAAAGATAAACTCATGCCATTCATAGCAACATGGATGGAGCTGGAAGGGATTATGCTCAGTGAAATAAGTCATAAGGAAAAAGAAATCTATCAGATGATATCACTTATAGGAGGAATATAGGGGAACCAAACATAGGGTAAAATAAAAGACAAAACTTGTAGACAGCTATAGATCTGCAGTTTAAAGCAGGGGAGGGGGAGGAAAAGGGATCAAAATAGGGGTAAGAAGAGCAGAAGGGACTATGGTGATGGTTTCAAGGTGCTGTGGTGGTGGGATATTTATGGGGATTGCTCCTAAGGGGAGAAATCAAATATAACAAACAATGAAAAAAAATTAATAAAAGGAAAAAAATAAGTCATCAACATTGACACTGCCTGAATGTAAATTTTTACAAAAGAATGTAAAGATAACTTTTGAAAATGAAGCAATGGTATAGAAATATAAAAACTTGAGTTAGGGAAATAGTCTAGGATCATTAATTAAGAACTCAACCACTATTTATAGTATTCATGAAAATGCTGACTATCCCTAAATGTGTCTATTTTAATGGCTGAAAAGTTTAAATTTTAATCAATTGGTTCATTTGAAATTAAAATTCAAAAAGAAGGAAATTTTTTTTTTGAGGTTTCTATTAACCATTTTGGATCTTGGACAAAAACATCAATGCTTTGAGTTTAGAACCTATGTTTTAGTGTTGAAAGGAAACTTGGATATCATTTCATTTATATGGTTTTCAAATTGGTTCCCTCTACTTGTTGGGTTCTAAAGATCTTCCTAGATCACATGGTAGAAGGAAGGGATCAGAATAGGGAGTTTTTGAGGATAAGAAGAAGTGAGAAACCTTGTAGTTGGGACTTTTGGCTTGTAGTTTCACACAACACACACACACACACACACACACACACACGGTCTCTCTCTCTCTCTCTCTCTCTCTCTCTCTCTCTCTCTCTCTCTCTCTCACACACACACACACACACATATTTCTTTTTTTTTATAAATATATATTTTTATTGTTATTTATGTCTTTTACATTTTGTATTCCCCTTGGGTAGCCCACCACCAACATAATTTCTTAATTTATAGGCTCTGATTTAAATTTTCCTTGTTAAACCAATTCTACTAAAGATTTTTTTGTTGTTTTTCAAAACCTCTGATATTGCTCAATTTCCTCACAGGACAGATAAGAAGCCTGAGACTCAGAGAGTCATGTATATGATCAAGGGCAAAACCAGAACAAAAATATAAAGCTTTAGATAATATTCTGCTCTTAAAACAAATTGGAAAAAAAAATTTTGTATATGAACTTCAGGACAAAATATATCTAGTGTGATATCAGAAATAAAACATCAGAGTCGGCCTCCCTGGTGGTGCAGCGGTTAAGCACTGCGCTGTGGAGCTGTCTGCAGCACGCAATGCGAGTTCAATGCCCAGCGGGGGAGAATCCCATATGGTGCGGCAGACCTCTCCTGCCTCGCCCTCTGCTCCCCTCAGCTCCCCTCAGCAGTGTATTTCTGATCTGCCTGTTCTGCTCTCCGCTCTGTCTCTGATGAACCCTCTCGCCGCCCCACGCCTCTGGACTGTACCCCAGCTTATATGTATAAATAAATAAATCTTTAAAAAAAAATAAATAAAAAATAAAACATCAGAGTCCATGAAGTAAAATCAGAAACCTTCTAGGACATCAAAACTTTACATGCTTATTGCCTTCTTTTTGCTTGGAATACTTGCTGTGCTTCTCAAGTATAAAGAGCCGGAATAATTACTGCAGTGATGTTTATGTGTGTTACGAGTTCTATGTAAAACAAATGATTTTTTTTAACTTTGGGTGAATTTTTAACCATATCTGAAGAACAAAAACTTAGTGCTCTAAATTTTTAATTCCATTTAATTAGCATTGCATCCAAGAATACTGGGGCCTCCCTGGTGGCCTAGGGTTTAAGGTATCAGCTCTATCATTACTATGGCCTAAGTTAGATCCCTGGCCAGGAAGCTAACCCTAACATAGCACAGCAGATCTCTCCTTTCTCGCCTTCTGCACCCCTCAGCAGTGTAGATCTGACTCAGTAGATCCGACTCCTCTGCTCCCCACTCTGTCTCTGGTGAATCCTCTCACAACCCCCACCCCACACACCTCTGGCCTACAGCCCAGTTCTTCTACTCCAAAATAAATGAATAAATAAATTAACAAATAAATATGAGGACTGAACTAGGAGAGTAACTTTGAATGACATGGTGTCTAAACTGAAAGTGTGATCTTAAAAGAAGCAGCCAAGTATAGACCCATGTAATGAAAAAAAAAAAAAAAAGCAAATCAAAGAGAAGAGTTAGGTTAAATATAGATTTATGATGTAGTGAAAGGGAGGTCAGGAAAATTACATATTCAAAGTGAGGCGTGACAGAATTCTCTCTTTTCTAATAATTACAAATAAGAAGAGCAGAGGGACTACTTGACTATGGATATGATGCCTTTTTGTGTTTTTGTGGGTCAGAGAACTATGTCAGAAACTATATACCTTTTATATATTTTTTTCTCCTTTTCAAGATTCATCAATGTGTCTTAAATTCACAAAAACATGAAATGTTCCCTCTATTTCTCATAATAGTTTGGAAAATATTTTATCTAGCCTCCTATAATTTTCCTTGTCCCCAGCATTTTCTTCTACTCAAAATAATATAACTTCTCTTTACTCCTACATACATTGTGTTAAACATCTTTCACAGGGCTGTTCCATTATTGTTAAGTTTCTTTTTTTAGTCTCCCTTGAGAACAGCATTTCTCATTCTTGGCACTATTGACAATTTGGAACAGAAAATTCTGTTTCAAGGGACTAACCAGGGAATTGTAGGACATTTAGCAGCATCTGTGCAAAACAGATGCCCCTAACACGCAGTGCTCCACCCCCACCCCCCTGACGTAGCTGTGACTTCCAAGTGTCTCCACATCAGGCCAGAGTCCTCTGGGAAGAAAAATTGGTCCTAGTTGAGAATCACCCCTTTTGGGCTTATATCACATCACTGTGCCTGTCTAGTCTTCTGCACTGGCTTCATCATCTCTAATTTGACCGTTGATTATTGCCCCACCATCCTTTTCTTCCTTCCAACATCTGGATAATCTTCACCGTTTGCTCAGCATGAGCAGAAAGCCCAGGAAAGTGAAAGAAACAAAGTGACTTCTGTTTTACTCTCCCTCTACTCTCTCACTCTCCCTAGTTCTTATGTGCAGGCATAAGACTACTGTTATATTCCCAGCATGCTCTAATATGGAAATGTATTAAATTTAAATACTTTTCTTATAACTTGTTCAGTATGATTAGTGTCTTCTTTAAAAAAGGAAAATAGCCTTAGATTAAGAACCCTGTTTCTTTTTTTCCCTCCCTGTATGGTGTTACCTATACAATTAGAGCAAATGCACACCCACATACCTGCAAATATACACATAATCTACCTGGCTAAAAAGGGCACCATCAAGAATTTCCATCTCTTTATAGTTCGACCACCTGAAATGCTGTAGACTTGATTAAAATGTATTGCAAAGATTGCTGATAAAGTAGGGAGAATAAAGTGATTTGATGAACGTGGGTGAACGTAAGAGTTCATTAAACAAGATTATAGAATAAATTATAAATAAAAATGTACTATCTCTTAGTATTTCAAACACTGGGAGGAGGATTATTTAGAGGATTATTTAGATTATTTAGCTATAGGAATATTAACCAATTAGTTAAAAACTGGTAGTGAAGAGTAGTTAGATAACCTGGTTTCAAACCCTCCATTAGCAAGTTACACGATTACTTTGGGCAAGTAAATTACTTGCCCAAATTCAGTACTTAAATTTCTAAGCCTTATTTTTCTCAATTTTAAAACTGAGAAAACTACAATAATATCTGCCCCATAGAGGATAGCTATGGAGGATGAGTGAGAAAAACATGAAAATCATTTAATCCAGTGCAGACCAATCAGTAAACAAGCAATCCTTGCTGACTATTATAACCTCTCCATTGCCCTCACCAAGCATATCTAGACATTTTTATCTCCGAGAAGATATCCAGAACAGCAAGCAGTGCAAGATTTAAATTATGAAAAATGAGATCTTTAGCCAGGAAAAAATTATCTGGCAAGAGCTTCTGGAATTTTCAATGAAGAATGACTGTGCTATTATAAAGAGTATTAATAATAACCACATACAGTGTGCCAGGGCTTGTGCCAAGTGTTCTCTAACTGAATCCTTAGAAAAATACAATGAAGTAACCAGTTTTGCAAACCCAATGAAGTAACCTGAATGAAGTAAGTGAATTATTAACAATATTAGAGGGAAAATGGAGGCCTAGAGAGTTTCATTTACTGGTTCAGAGTCACAGAATCAGAAGCGAGAAAATGGAGCCTACTGTGGCAGAGCTGGGAACAAGTTTTATTCAGTGAATTTTTCATAAGCAGGATCAGTAAATGTAAACGGAATGTCATATTTATGGGAGATCACTATAAAGCCTTAAACACACAACTTCAAAAATAAAGTTACTTTTTCTGATATGAATCTAATTAAATAAGTACAAAGAAGACATTTTAAAATCACCTTTCAATGTATATCTTAGCCATAGTGTGAGAAAATGTTTAATGTCACGAAGCTTCAAGTTCCTTTGAGTCTAGGCTGTGAAATTTCAAACCTTATGCAAGGTTGCCACTTGGTGGTCAAAATCAGGAATAGCAAACATGAATAAAATTGATTCTTGAAATTAAATTGGAAAATACTTAGTTTCTTAAAATAAGCAGTTTATAATTTTATCTCCATAGTCTTTATTACTTAGAGTTTATATTAATTTTAGCTAATTAATTAAAACATAAAAATAGTGACATCAGGTTTTTCAAAAATAATACTAGTTTTGATAACTGTGATAGTTACCAAAACATTTACATCTAAATTTTAAACTCACAGGGCACCTTTTATCTGGTTTATTTTGAATCAGTACCTGTGTTTGTCCTATTCAGTGTTCTATTCACCCTAGTGCCTATCACTATTTCTGCTAGTCGTTTGTGTTCAGAACAGTATCTTTAAATGAGCCAAAATCAAACCTCAGGCAAATTGAGGAAGACCAATTTTAACCAAATGGAGACATTTCTTAAATTTGTATTAGATTCTTAAAACACATAACAATGCATTATCAGTGTTATGCATTCTATAGGCTAAATTATTGAAATGTTGCCAGAATTAAGAAAAATATCACTTTACATTTGCTCTGCCCAACACCTGCTAATCTCATTATGTTTGCACTCACTATGCTCTGCATAGGAGGAGCCTCTCCTCTGAGAGTAAACTATTAATGATCCCAGAATCAATTATGACCCATTAGGGTCATCTTCCAAAGGTGGATCAAACACATACAGTGTTTTTACTAAAGTGATGTTTGGCACATTTAGTGGTAAAGTCTGACTTTGAAGTCTGCCTTAAAAGAGAAGGAAAATGCAAGGGAAAGCTTTGTAGGTTTTTCTTAGGTTCAAAGACAGAATTAAGTTTAATAATTTATTTTAAAATAAATACTCTTGCCTGGATTTTCAAGAATTGTTTAATGTATTGAATCCTCCTGTCTATTTACAAAGTGTCAAAAGTGTGCATTTTATAATCAGACACTACTATAAACAGCTATACGGAAACAATTATAACAAGCTAGAAGATATGGACAAATTCCTAAAACTATACAATCACCCAAAGCTAGACAAAAAGATATAGAACACCTAAACAGACCAATTACAAGTAGTGAAATTGAAACAGTAATTAAAAACCTCCCCAAAAACAAAAGCCCAGGATCAGATGGTTTCAAAAATTCTACCAAACATTCAAAAACGAAATAGTCCCTATATTACACAAACTCTTTCAAAAAATCGAGAAGGAAGGAGTACTACCAAACACATTCTATGAAGCAAATATTACTCTAATACCAAAACCAGACAAAGACAATACAAAATAAGAAAACTACAGACCAATCTCCCTAATGAATACTGATGCAAAAATATTCAACAAAATCTTGGCCAATAGGATCCAACAATGCATCCATAAGATAATACACCACGACCAAGTAGGATTTATTCCAGGGACACAAGGATGGATCAACATCCGAAAATCAATCAGTGTAATCCAACACATCAACAAAAAGAAAAACAAAGACCATATGGTTATATCAATAGATGCTGAGAAAGCATTTGACAAAGTGCAGCACCCATTTATGATAAAAGCCCTTGAAATCCTTGGGATACAAAGAACATACCTCAACATAATAAAAGCCATATATGAGAAACCCATGGCCAATATTATCCTCAATGGTGAGAAGCTGAAGGCCTTTCCCCTAAGATCAGGAACAAGGCAAGGATGTCCACACTCACCATTACTTTTCAATATAATACTGGAAGTCCTAGCCAGAGCAATTAGACAAGAGAAAGACATTCAAGGGATTCAAATAGGAAAAGAAGAAATTAAACTGTCTCTATTTGCAGATGATATGATAATATATATAAAAAACCCTAAAAACCCCATAGAAAAACTACTCAAAATAATAGACCAGTTCAGTACAGTAGCAGGATACAAAATCAATGCACAAAAATCAGTAGCCTTCCTATATGCAAACACCCAATCTGAAGAAGAAGAAATTAAGAAATCCATCCCCTTCAAAATCGAAACCAAAAGATTCAAATATCTAGGAATAAATCTAACAAAAGACATAAAGGACTTTATACAAAGAAAACTACAAAACTCTGTTGAAAGAAATAGAAGAAGACACAAGAAGATGGAAAGGCATCCCCTGCTCATGGATTGGAAGGATTAACATTATCAAAATGGCAATCCTACCAAAAGCAATTTACAGATTCAATGCTATTCCAATAAAAATCTCAATGACATTCTTCAAAGAAATAGATCGACTACTGATG